>JUFY01029721.1:0-18706 GCA_001855655.1 Leptopilina clavipes | reverse complement strand
AGTATTATTAATAATTTATATTAATTATTATATTATATTAATATAAATAATATTAATATAAATATTAATATAATATAATAATTAATATAAATTATTAATAATACTGAAGTATTATTAAATGGCATGATGATGAAGTTTGGGTCAAATTGACCCAGTGTGTCAACGACGTGCCAAAAAATAACTATGTGAACGAAAGGTTAACAAACTACAATAATGCAAAAAACAATTTACACACTAAAATTAATATTCCAGAGATGGAAAAAATGTTTCTTTTTCTAAGAATAAAGTTATATTTCCTATATATATAATAATTATATAAATATAAAATTATTCCACGGTTATTTAGAAAATGCTATTGTGAACTCGTTGCGGGACATTCGAATTGGGCCCCATAAAGTCGAATAAAGCTGAACGGGTAATGAGTTTCCGTCTGTGGAAAAATAGAGAGAGGAGTGTATATTCGCGAATGAGAAGGAGAGTAGGAGAAAAGGAAAAGGAAGAGAAGCGGTGGACCACACACACATCGAGCGAACGTGACCGAGGCAGTCCAAGTTCATATTGTAATGCAGAAGTATACCTCCGCAGTATTATCGTACAGTCACTTTAGCAAATTTCAAAATATTCACCTTCTTCATATAAGCATTTTAGCTTAATAGTTCTTCATTTCCGATTGCAAAACTTAATTTATTTCATTAATTTCGTCACGAGTTGTTAATTTCGTTAAAATATATTTAACAAAAGGATGTGTATATCATTACAAACTCTCTCCGCCACAAGGGCATAATTTGAATTTTACAATTATACGTAAATACAAAACCATAAAACGATAAAAAATTCCAGAAAAAAAAATTCTATTTTTAACCCCTTAAAATATTTTCCAAAGGAAAAATTTTTTGCAAAAAAAAAAAAATAAACAACATAAGTAAAAAAAATTGTTCAAGGAAAGAATCAATTGTTTTTGTATAGATTTTAATGGAGAAAAATCAAATTGAAGAGATTTTTAAATAAGGGAAATAATTGTAAAAAAAAGAAATAGGAAAATACCGACAATTGTTTGATTTATTACGTGCATTTCGTGCAATTGCCATTCAACGGTTACTGCTCTGAACTTTATGGCAATTGACTTGAAAATGTCACTACTTCTTCCGCTGGTGCTTCCAGGTTACGGAAATACGCAACGGTAACTACGTAAAGCCACGAGAACGGAAAGTAACGTCGAGTTCCGACGCGATTTACTTGAATGTAATTCTCTTGCTGGTTATACGAGAGAAAAGCCGATATACTCAACCGACAATGCACTATAAACTGCCCTGCATTCGGAATTGACGTTTTGTTGACTTTTAAAGAACGCTATGTATATATATTTACATCCCTCTCCTCTCAATACACAATCATTTCTATATTATTTTCAACAATAAAATCAATCAAATTTGATAAAATAAAATCTAAAATTATTTTTATCTTTAATTAAAATTAACATTAATTATTAATATAAAAGCAAATTAAAAATTTTTGTATTATTAATATAAAATTTAATTTAATATTTCCATATAATATATATATCTTTAATTTAATTTATTAATAATATTATTATTAATAAATTAAATTAAAGATCTTTTGCCCTTTTATTTAAATAAATAAAATAATAATAAAAAATAATCGTATTAATTAGAAAAACTGAATAATTCCGATTTGTTTAGGAACTTCATTTAGTAATTCAATTAGTTCTTAATCAAAATTCATTAATTTTAGTACTAACTTTTTCATAATATTGAAAAAAGAATATAAATTCTAAATAAGGAATATAAATTATTAATTTTCTTAGTAAAAAAAAACGGTGAAAATACATAATTTAATGAATAAAATCGTCGCTGTTGATTTAAAATAAAAATTAATTAAATTAAAATAATTAAATTAAAATAATTAAATTAAAATAATTAAATTAAAATACAAAAATTAATTCCAAATTCAGAAGGACAAATTCAGATTTTTAAAAAATATACAATTTTTTTCTGAACTAACAATTTTTTTATTTATTTCACGCTGTCTTCTACATATCAGTGAAGAAAAGTCGCGTCACAACAAAATGTAGAATTTTCCTTTAATTTAAAAAAATTCTCCCAAACAAAAAATGGTTTCATTTAATTAATTTAAAAAAATTTCCCACCCAAGATTAAACGAAGTAATAATAATTAGCGCGACATGCGTATATCTCGCACCTAATTAAATTTAATTTAATTACCAATGTGTGATATTCTATATACCTACAAGCAATTCTACACTTTTAAATGAAATTCCATCACGTATTTCTGCATATATACTTATATGGAAATTTCCCATTTATAATAGAAAGTCAGCAATATTGGAATAATTTATTGAAAAAATATAAAAATAAATTTTAAACAGATATAAATAAATTATAAAATATATAATACAATTTTTTACAGAGACTTAAAAAGATAAATTTCGTTCGAAGGCAAAATTTTGATTTTTTTTTGCCTATTTTTTTTTTACTTATAACCTCATATTTGAAATTCAATTAATTTCCCATCAAATGGAAATTAATAAATAACATCAATTTTATATGAATGAAATTTAATAAAAATAATAAAAAATTCAATTAATTTCATATATGTAACGGAAATTAATAACTTCCATTTCATACAAAAAAAAAATTGAATAAAAATAAAAAAAATATTAATAAATTCAATTGACTATATACAGAAAGCAAGTAAATAATTGAATCATTCCATTCCACATAAAATTAATTGAATCTCAATGGAGGCTAATAATAAAATTAAAATAGCAAAAAAACCAACTATTTTTTTTCTCCATTTCTTTTAGATTGAGAATGATAAAAAAAAAAAAAAAAAAAATGAAAATGAAAATAGATTAAACTTTGTGTGTGGTCAAGAGAGAGAGAGAGAGAGAGAGGAGTAAAGATTACGAGTGCGATGAATTTGAGGGAATGAATCGCAAAGATGACTGTACCAAGAGAAACGAATCACGTATTATTATAATGGCCAGTTGCTAAATGGTTTTTTCAATCTGTCCGTCTCCATCTCCTTCATTGGACGTCGCCCTTTTCCCTCCCTTCCAACCCCCTCCCCCCTCATGCCCCCCCGTTGCCCCATCACGGGACCCCCGTCGCGGTATATACCTCTCCCGCTAATATTTCATTATAACCGCGTACATGAGAATAATAAGAAATTTATCTGCGACGTACTGCGTGTCCAACTTCATTGCTCGCCTCTTATAAAACACGAATAATTTTCGTTATTACTAAAACATGCGAGTAACCGCTTATTTATTCCATTCGATTTCATATTGAGAAGAAGAGAATGGATCGACCCCCTCTTGGATTGCAAAGTCACTTTTTTCCTTTTTTTTTATTCATCAATTTAGAAAAAAATTTATTTAATAAAAATATATTTAATCAAAATTTTTACACCTTAAAAATAAATAAAATTATTCTCTTTTTCATTATTTAACAAACGAGAAGAAAATATTACCGATTAATAATTCTATAACAGGAAAATGTTTTATAAGAGAGAGAGAGAGAGAGAGAGAGAGGGAGAGAGAGAGAGAGAGATTATTTTTACACTGATGGAGAAAAATTGATATAATGTGTCATTGTGATAACAATCATCAGAGCGGTAAATAAAAAATGTAATTAGGTCCAAATTAGAATTACAAAGTATTTCTATACGTTATGTGAAATACAGATGTAAATATAAATATATAAATATGAATCCACACTTATATATATATATATAAATAAAAAAATTATTCTCAACTTAAATTTCATAACTGAGATTTTATTTGTTCCACGTTATATTAAAAATTAAATATTCAATGAGGCAATATTTGAATATCGTCAGCGTCAGAAATGACTGAGTTATGATTTATTATCACATTTCAGATAATTTAGTTCTAATCTTTTACGTTTTTATTTGTGCTGTTAAATTAAACTTCAACATTTGCAGTGCACAATGTAATTCATGTGTTTACGTAATTATTCATGCGCGCCCATTTGCATTTATACATTGGCGAAATCTATTTTATATGCGCGCAAGAAAAAAAAACGTCGCATTGATATTTCATTCATTTTTCTAATACATAATAACAAATTAAAACTGCAAGAAACTATTTTTATTCAGAGACAAAACATTTTAAAATATTTGTTCGAAATTCAAGAAAAATATTTGATAAACTAAATTTTGGGGAAAGAAAAAAACGAAATATTGGACGAATTCTTATCGCCATGATTGGCCCAATGTAGAAACAAATGTTAAGTTTTGAATATGAACTAAAATTGGTCCAAGATTTTAATAATATAAATATCCATATTTCACTAATCGACTAATTCTACATTCGCAATCTCGGGTAAAAACTGGCACAATATTGGTAACATTGCTCGTATTTTCCCCAGTGAAAAATTCCAACTATTCTCAATTCTCAGAAATTCTCAGAAATTTTCACAAATTCTAAAAATATTTTTAAAAAAGCAAACAATAAAATTACTCATCAATAAAATCATTCAAATCCTGGGGGAAAACTGGCTCCTTCTATAAAACATTAGAAGAAAGTCAAGAAACTGTTTCACTCAAAGACAAATATAGAAAATATTTTTTGTCAAAATTGAACAAAAATATTGAGAAATTAAATTTTAGTGAAAGAAAAAACGAAATCTTGGACAAAAACTTATCGCCAATATTGGCCCAGTGTAGAAATCAATGCAAAGTTTCAAATTTACTGAACCTATGTTGGCCCAAGATTTCAATAATATAAATATATCAATATTTCAATATTCAACTGCTATTGGTTTCCACACTCGTAATCTTGGACAAAAACTGGCTCAAACTCGGCAACAGCTCGTAATTTGCCCAAAAGAAAAATTACCATCACTATTCTCAAAAATTCTCTGAATATTTTTAAAAACAAGGCAATAATCTATTATCGACACTTAGCAATAAAAATATTCCAATCCTGGGTGAAAACTGGCTCCCTCTCTAAAACGTTATAAAAAAAAGTTTCTTTTCCTTTTTTTGACACAAACTACAAAGCAAAATGAATTTATAATTTCCTTCTGAAAAATATAATGCAAATTGAATTCGAGGATAATGTAATTTCATGAAAAGAAATGATTCCCACATTAGTGATTCGAGTAACGTATATTTTTAGAGAGAGAGAGCGAGTATTTAAGGTTTCTTCTTATTTTCATAACGTGACTACTTGTAAGTCTGGAGGGACAATCGCGCAAGTAGTCAGGGGAATCAAAAGTCAGACGAACGATTGGCGATCGACGGCGCGGCCTCGGGATGTTAGCGCGCGAATATATATATATAGTATATAAACAAAACCGTCCCGGGCAAAAGACGATGAGCCAAAAAAGACGAAACATATTTTCATTAGCATAAGGATTCTTTTTTAGAAAAGAAATCCCGCGCGGCGCATAATGTTCTCTCTCCCTCCCCCCTTGTTTCGTCGCCACCCATATACCCCCCTGCCGCCACCCTCCCCCCTCTCACTCTCTCCTACTGCACTACACAACTCCCAAGGAGTAGCAGAACTCGAGCCTATCATTATAGAGAAGGAATCATTGGATGATCTTAATCATGCGAACCTCTCTCCGTGCTTGGATGCCAACCAATCGCAAACGTCGATTTCAATAATGGTTTCCAACGTGGCTCAAACTCGGAAATATCATCCGGTCAGCTACCACGATAAATGTGCCATTGGCCGACCACCTACTCGGATTTAATGATAATAGAAAAATCCTAATGACAAAAGATATATACCCATCACTGCGAAAAACTTGAGGGATAATCAGACGTTTAATGACCGAATAATTGGAACTCAAATCGAGTATAAACCAACTATATAATTTGCCATTAATTTCATCGTATTTTTTTTTTATTTTTTTTTTATTTTTTTTTGAATCATTTTCTTCATTTATATAAAGTGTATATATCTTTTCCTCATTTTAATGAAGACATTTTCCACACGGTTGATTGTATACCAATTTCAAATATTTTCCATCATTTTCTTTTACTACATTCAAGACAATTTTTATTCTAAATTTATAAAAAATATTTCAAGGCTCTTGTATTTTTAAATAGAAACGAAAAATTTATTCTTGAATTTCGAAAATAATTTTTTCTGTACTTAAAAATTTCGTCGAATAAAAAAAATACTGTAAAAAAAACTGGTGATTTGATTGGCTAAAATACAAAGCCATGTTTCAACCCGGCCAGGGCCAGGTCTGTCCTTAGTCATGGGGCAAAATCGGTAATTTTTACAAACGCTACATTAATAATTAATAATTATATAATTAGTAATTAATAAAATACAAAAATAGTGCTTTGATTGGTTAAAGACGAAGCCCCGTTTCAGCCCGGACAGAGCAGGTCTGTGGGGAAAAATCGGTCATTTTTTATAAAAGCTACATTAATAATTAACAATTAGTAATTAATAAAATACAAAAATAGTGATTTGATTGGCTAAAATACGAAGCCATGTTTCAACCCGGGCAGGGCCAGGTCTGTCCTTAGTCATGGGGCAAAATCGGTAATTTTTACAAACGCTACATTAATAATTAATAATTATATAATTAGTAATTAATAAAATACAAAAATAGTGCTTTGATTGGTTAAAGACGAAGCCCCGTTTCAGCCCGGACAGAGCCAGGTCTGTGGGGAAAAATCGGTCATTTTTTATAAAAGCTACATTAATAATTAACAATTAGTAATTAATAAAATACAAAAATAGTGATTTGATTGGCTAAAATACGAAGCCATGTTTCAACCCGGGCAGGGCCAGGTCTGTCCTTAGTCATGGGGCAAAATCGGTAATTTTTACAAACGCTACATTAATAATTAATAATTATATAATTAGTAATTAATAAAATACAAAAATAGTGCTTTGATTGGTTAAAGACGAAGCCCCGTTTCAGCCCGGACAGAGCCAGGTCTGTTTGCAGGCATGTGGCCAAATCGGTCAATTTTTACAAAAGCCACATTAATAATATTAATCAATAATAATTATTAATTCCCCATCTAGAAATTACCCTACTTTTCCCTATTTCAAACAGGGCTCTAACAAGGGCCTGGCAAAAAACCAGGATAACTAGCAAGGCACTTACAGAAGCCCTATTTTAAATAGAGCAAATTAGGACAATTTCTCCACAGATTATTATAATATAATAATTATAATCAATTATTATAAATTATTATAAATTAATTTTAATTTATATTATTATAGAATTAGAATGAGAATTATATTAATAATACTAAAATAAAATCCATCAAAGAGAAAATTATAATATATTAAAATTTTAATTAAAGTTAAACCTAATCGTCATGGAACAGAATAGCAAATATGAAAATACATACGGAAATATGAAGTAGAGAACATTAACTAATCTGATTGCTATTGAATATATAACACTTAGATAATACTATGAATATAATTTAGATTATGAGATCCATAATCCAAAATTAAATTCCATGTTATTTAGGTATTAAAATCTCTAGTCAATTAATAATATTTCTAGATACATTGTATGTCGAAAGCAAATGTTTAATTTAAGCATAAAACCTATAAAAGCGATAAATCTATAAGTGAGACATATGACAAATCATATCAAGATTAAATATAATTATTCCGATATTAATTGAACATAAAATCGGAATTTACTGAAAATTCTTTCAGTTCTTAATTCGAATTATCATAGTTTTCAAATAATATAAAACTAACGAAATTTAAAAAATTGCAAAAAGTGCCGTTTAAATTTAGAACATGAGTTTAAATGAGTCACTGAGATAATATATTCTAAAACTATTCTTGCCCTTGTTAGGGCCCTATTTCAAAAATAAGCTTTTTAAAGCTTTGTTAAACCTTTTCTGAAACTATCAAAACCGAGAAGAGGTATGTTTTAGTCCTGATTCAAATAGAACTTTAATGGGGATCTTTTTTGGAACTAGGAAAACTGTCTAGGAGCTTGTTAAAGCCCTATTTGAAATAGAACTTCAATATGTATCTTGTGAGAAACCATCAAAACCGACAAGAGTTTTGTTAAAGTCCTGTTTCAAATAGGGCTTCAACAAGTATCATGTCAGTGACTAGGAAAACTGGCCAGGCTCTTGTTGTAGCCCTAATTGATCCGTTAGTTTCCAGACAGGCCAGAAACAGGCGAAACCAATCAAATACTAGTCAAAGTCCTATTTTAAGCAGAAAAAAGCCCTTGTCAGAGACTAGGAAAACTAGCCAAACCCTTGTTGTAGCCCTAATTGATCCGTTAGTTTCCATCCAAGTGAGAAATAAGCAAAACTGATCAAATACTTGTCAAAGCTCTATTTTTACCAAGAAAAAGACCTTTTTAGTGACAAGGAAAATTGGCCAGGCCCTTTTTAACACCCCATTTTAAATGAAAAACAATAGAATTTCCACTTGAAGTGAATAAATAAAAACCGAAGTAAATAAAAAACTAACTATTTTTCTCCTCGTATGAAGAAAGCAAATCAAGAAGAATCTCTCTCCGCTAAAAAATTTAAGTATATCTCAAAAACATTTTAATTTGAGAACGTGAAATTCATCCAATCTTCAAAAGCTAGCCACCGAAAAAAGAAGAAGCTAAATATTACTTCTTTTTTTTTTTGAGTGCAAGACAAAAAAGTAAAAATTCTCCCCCCGAACAATAAAATAAAGACAGTCTTTATATATTCTCGCGGAGTTGGAAATTTTTCACGAGAGAATAACCCCGTCGAATAGATGTTATTGGCCGCAGGTGAGACACCGATGATTATATCGATCGAATCTTATGGCTTAAAAAAAAGGGGGTAATTTCGATATTGAGAGAGAGTGGATCGGTTGTACACGGTAGCATGATCGCATACGTTTTACCCCGGTGTCTGTGATGCTTGCCTTCGGGGCACTGCCATTACCTATACCCCCGCCCCCCCCCCTTGATCACTGCCATCGAAAATCGCAAGTGGTTTCCATTCAAAAAAAAAAAAAAAAAAAAAAAGGTTTATTCGACATTTTTTGTGTCTAGCTTCGCAGTGGAATATAAATGCCGGGTGTGTCCCTAAAAAGAAACCCCCCAAGTAATCGTGGGAGTGGGACGAAAAAGGAGGGGAAAATAAAAATATTTTAAAACCCAAGAAAATAATCCACCTGTGAGAGAGGGGAGTTTTTTTTTTTTCTCTCTGAAATTCAGTATATAGACAACAAAAAGTGCCGAAAACGTTGAGAAAATTGCACCTTTCACATGCAAATGATTCTTGATTTTTGCAAATTCAGGTATAATTCGATTTTTAGAGAACTATTTTTCTTTTCCATTCTTTTATTTATAATTCAAGAAAACTATGGATCCCGGATAATAATCAGTGGGATGTCTATACTATTTTCGATGATGGACCAAATTCACGGTTATTTGCCCGCTTCCTTCTTACGTTAATAAAATTAACATTGTGTCCGTATATCAAAAAAAAATTCGCCTTTTTTTAAAATTAAAAAAATTTTTTACTGGTGGAAAAATAAAAAATTCTTTATCTCACAGGAAAAAATAATTCTACACCCAGAAAAAAGATATATTTGACTATGAGAGACTTCTAAACTATTTATTTGGAACAAATAAATTTATTTGGAATAAATAAATTTATTTGGAACAAATAAATTTTTTTAGGTTCAAAAAAAAATTTATTTGGTTCAAATAACAATTAATTTGGTTCAAATAACAATTAATTTGGTTCAAATAACAATTAATTTAGTTTAAAAATAAAAATTTATTTGCTTCAAATAAATAGTTTAGTAGGCTCTGAGACAAATAAACTTTTATTTAACTCAATTAAATTATATTTGGTTCAAATAAAAATTTATTTAGTTGTATATTTATAATATAAAATCTAAAAATTGAATTCGATTTTTTTTGATATTTTTTTAAATACTATTTTTCAGTGGGAAAAAAGAAAAACAGAAAACTCGATAGAAATTTTATAAAAATGTGCAAATTTTTTTCTTTCAATTTAACGCTGCAATTATTTTCGTTTGATAAAAGTATTATTTTATCTTGTACCTAAATCAAATTCCCTCTCTCTCTCTCTTTTTTTTGTGAAGACTTTTCGTATATTAATTCACCGCGAGCGAGACAAATATTTAATATTCTTTACAAATTAAAATCTGTTGAAACAATTGCGTCTTATCATGGTTCAGTTTCCTACAAAAGCTTTCTTGCAAAATAAGCAGTCTCTTGTTTGCTCATTGCGAAATTAAAAACGCAGACAATTAATTCCCCTAACTTATTTCAAGAACGAGAGATGAATTAATTTATTAATTTTTTTTTTTTATTTCCCTCTGCAATAAAAATTATTTTAATGATCGAAAATTTTTTATTTCATATTTAGTTTAAAAGACTTTTTCCAAAAACTATATAAAAACTTAAAAATTAATACATATATATTAATTTTGACACATAAGATTCTAATTTTTGTCAAAAAAAAATTTATTGAAAATATTTCTCTATTTTTCATTCAATTTATTTTTTTTTCACCCAATTATCATTATTCATAATTTATTTTTTATCTAATTTCCGTTTGACCTACTTTTACCAACATTTTTCTATTTCAAATAAAAAATTATGATTTATGGAAATTATGGAGACAGAAAAATTAGATTAAATGATAATTAGGTGAAATAAAAATTAGGTCAAACGATAATTATCCGTAAGATAAGAATTACGAAAAAAAAATAATAATAATATAAAAAATAATTTTCTGCAAACGAAAGAGGAAAGAAAATAAATTTTAAATAAAGAAAAAGGATTCTTTTTTTCGCCATTTAACTTTGAAATTGAAAAAGAATTTTGTCAGTCTATATGAGCAATTTGGAAGCATAAAGTCTGGAGTTTATTGTCCTGGAAAAGAGGTATCTCTAGCGTAGCAAGGACCCTTTGAAGCTGTTAGAAAGAAGTTTCCTTTCGAGGGATAATAATAAAAAAAAAAAAAAAAAAGGAAAAAAGAAAAGAAAAGGAAGAAAAAGAAGAAGGAGGAGGAGGGAAAAAGGTCGAGACGTCGAGCGTCAACTGTCGTCGTTGTCGTCGTCGTCGTCGTCGTCGAGGGAGTGACGACGATGGTATTTAAGTAAAACTCTGAACACGTAGACACAAGTATATATATATACATCAACGTATAGATATATATTCGTTCAATCGAGCTGCAGGGTAACGCAACAAGTGGCGGTTTTCACGGGTTTTCCCGGGGATGAAGCACCACCTCGTCCCCCACGCCACTACAATCTACAATCCCTCAAACCCTCCATCTCTCGTTTGCCACCCCTTAGCAGCTACAAAGCTCCTGTCCGGAATTTAAGGGTAGAGGCCCTTAAACGGCACGCTCCTCGCTATATAGTGAGGATTGAGATAGGTCGAGCCACGGTCAAGGCTCTCGACCTTCCTGCGATTAGAGAGAGAGAGAGAGAGAGTGAGTGAGGGAGTGAGGGAGATAGCGACCCAGAGGGAGACAAAAGGGAGAAGTGTCTCGTTCTATTTCTAGATAAACGAGCTTTCGAAACGGAACTGCTTTGCGATCCCTTTTCAAGGATAAATTCACTTTAACTTGCATTGCGTGTGACTACTTTCCTTTTATTGCCATCTTCACAATGAATTATAAAATCATATTAATGGGAGGAGGGCGACAAAGTTTCCCTTAATTACCATTTGACATATTTATTTCACCGAATTTTCATCTAAAATCAATTGAATTTTAATTCAAAATTTTCCAAAATTCAAATTTTTTTTTGACCTGGCATTTTGATCATTTTTAAATCAGATTTTGACCAAACTTATCCAAAACCAAATTCGCCTTTGGAGGATGAAAATTTATAGCCAAACTTGGTTTTGATCGAGCTGCATTGAGCCAAATTATTGCGAGTGAAATTAATATTTGTTTTGACCTATTCAAATCACATATATTTTACCTACCTGTCAATTGACTAAATTAACTTTTGACCTAACTGTCATTTAACTATTAATTTACTTCTGACCGAACTGTCAATTAACCAAATAAACTTTTAACCTAACTGTCAATTAACCAAATAAACTTTTGACCTAACTGTCACTAAACCAAATTCACACCTGACCTAACTGGAATTTAACGAAATTTTTTTTTGACCTGTCATTTAATCAATTTTTCTTGTGAACTGTCAATTAACCAAATTTTCCCTTGACGGTCTGTCAATTAACTAAATTTTCTTGTGACCGAATCGTCAAATAACTATTGACCTAATTTGTTATTTCAGAAAATTCACTTCTGAACTAACTGTGAATTAACCAAATTTTGTTTTGACTTGTCACTGACCTGTCATTTAACAAAATTAACTTTTGACCTAACTGGGATTTACCAATTTTACTCCTGACCTGTCATTTAATCAATTTTTCCTGCTAACTGTCATTTAACCAAATTTTTTTTATCAGAATTACCATTCAACTTTCTAGATTTAGAGACAAAAGATTAATTTTTGTTTCCATTTAGGGAATAAGGTGAAAATAGTAGAGAATATGATGAAAATGGTTGAAATAGTAGAAAATATTATAGACGCAGTAAAAAATATTATATTCTAATAGAAATGGTATAGAAATAGAAAACAATAAAAATGTAGTAGCCACAATACAAAATTAAGACGCAAAATAAAAGAAAATCAAGTCTGACTTTCGACATTCACATCCCGCTCAGTCTCTCTCTCTCTCTCTCTAAATATCGCGAATCACGACCGCATCCCAAAAGCCTTCTGTGGTCTTATATATATATATATGAAAAAGACGGTAATGCACCGGCCGTGTGGCGAGCGCAAACGACCAAACGTGTGTTTATGCCATCTCGCGAGAACCACTTAAGCATGATTTATCGTAAGAAATTATCCGAATGCTAGAAATACTGTATCATTATCTTGTCTGCTCTACTCGCGAAGCGCGCTTGTAAGCGCGAGGTAGATCCGGGCAATTAATGAATACAACCCTTCGTCTCTCCGCAATATACGCTTCTTTCATATAAACAATTTTTCATTGCTCCTAAAAACGAACAAGGAAAAAGGATTATTACAACATGTCTTTATAAATGCCCCTCTTATAAACCATTTTGAAAATATTTCACAATTTGTTAAAACGTTTCATAACTCACATATCGAGAAAATTATCCCGCGATGATTATACATATAAACAAAAAAAAAAAAAAAAAAACCAGGCGAATTTATAATTTAAAATGTACGTGAAGGCTTTGCAACTTAAAAAAAAAAAATTATATATATACATTGAAGGATGTACAAGTTAAATTACATACGAAAGGGATGTTCACGTCAAAAAATGCATTATTAAAACGAATTTTTAAGAATAAAACCAATACTGAAAATAGATAATATATATTTATTCAAAAATTGTCCAATAAAATTTATATACTCATTCATGGAAAATTTTTATTATTAGTTATAACATGACATTTTTAGATCAATTTGAAACAATAGGATATGTCACGATCAATTAAAATCACCATCTGTAAATTATCATTCTGAATATTATAAAGCTCGTTTTTCATTTGAGAGAGATAATATCTTTAAAGTCGGAAGTGCCAGTTATATTATTGCTACTATATATCTTTCATTTAATCAGAGGATGACTTGAATAAAATGAAATTAATAGCTGTTTGTTTTTCCTTCATCCTGTTTCTCATCGACGATATTCGCCAAACTGATTTTTAAAATTATCAGTTTTCGTATACTGTCTCATTGTGTTTTAATCCAACGTCGAATAATTTACAAATTTGATATTAAAAAAATATAAGAATTTACAATTCTAAATAAAAAACATTCTATAAAGCAAAAAACGATAATATTCCTCTTTGATCCTGCAAATTAATTTTAAATCCTAAATAGAAACTTAGTTGTGCAACACAATATGAAACGAATTTGTAGAATTTAATGCTGATAATGTAACCGAGTGAATTGTAATAATAACGGAATGTCGAATACAATATATACAAATTAGAATGATGTATATAAATTTCAGAAAACAATTTTGACGATATGAAAGCATATCAGTAATAGATTATGAAAAGGAAATAAATTTATGTGTTAAAACTATAACAATATTCCCTGTTATTGTTGGTATCTTTAAATACAGAATGGATATGCTAATAAAGTGGCTGGAAAATGTATTTCTAAACCTCTTGACTGTCCTCAACGACAAAGAGATAGAGGACCATCGTCAAACGTCCTGCTTTAAATTACATTGCATTTCCCAACAGAGAATGGAAAAGGAACACATGTATGCATTGCTTCCCTTTGTCTATCCCGCAAGTCAACCTGCAAATCGATAAGATGTCTTCAAAGTGCTTTAGAAAACAATCAATGTCACTACTGGACTGCAAATTAATTTGCATTTAACAGCAAACATTTCTTTCACCAAGTACTCTAAAATTTTCACGAGCATTCAAATCATCATTGATTGTACAAAATAGTGACATAAATCCTACATATAATTAGTGCGAATTTTATGGAACACATTACATAATACCGAACTGAACCTGTAGCAATGTCTACTGTTTTTGAATTTTGATATTCCAATTTTTTTGTTTCAATTCTGGAATAAAAATAAAAGGTCAAAATATCTCCAAGAGGAGAATTTTCACTTTTGCAGCATTGATAGTATTCTAAATTTGAATTAGTAGAAATCTACTAATTCCATAGCTAGAATTGAGCTACTAATTGAAATAGTAAAAATCTACTGGCGAATCAGTTAAAGATAACTAATTATTAGTTAAATTATTTTTAGGTTATGTTCAAAATAACTGAAATATTAGTTGATTTATTTTTACCAATTTTCAGTAAAGTTTCCTACTAAGCATTAGTCAAAATTAACTAATTTTTCAGTTATTTTCCACTGCGAATCAGTTATTTTTTACTAATTGATGTAACAAGAATTAAGCCATGATTTGACTGATAATCAGTAGTTTTCTACTAATTCAAGTTTAGAGAGTAGCTATACTGGGGAATAAATACAAAGTAGTCTAAATACAGTAAACAAATAAAAATACGGATGACTGCTGCATTTAGGAAACGAAGAATGATAAAACTCAACAAAGATCCTGAATTTATACCCTGAATCCCCACTCTGATACCCATAAGCCCCTCCTACCTTTCAAGCATGCGCATGAGACCTCAAGGGTAAAGTAGGGTACTCTATTACCTTAGGACGATACATCAAGATCATCAGTTCTTACAAAATCAAAAATTACCTACTTTGGACGATCCTAAATCTAGTTTTTGATAGGAAATAATTTGGTCTATTAGGGGAAAAATTGAATCATTCTAAAGATCAAAATCGACTGATTTTATATTGATGATGATTAGTTTTTTTTTTCACCAGTCATTGCAAAATTTTACGGCCTTTTAGTTTCCCATGATTATGTTGCGACCCTAAATAGTTGCGTAGGGGAAAGATGCATGATAGATGCATGCGGTTTAAAGTAAAACGCGCACGCGTCCCCACGTGGTAGTTAAATCGAATTCCCCTCGCTATCCTGTCCTCGGAGACACAAAGCAAAAAGGTTTACACTGGATGTATTGAGTTGCCCTGGGCGTCTATCTCGCAAATTCAGATATTTAAATGCCCGTTGACCGTATCTCGATACACTTGAAGCATTTTCGAATTAAGGGCAGAATAATCAAACTACAACTATTTAGAAATTCAATTATAAATTTATAATTTCAAATATATACATATACACTTGTAAACTTGAAAGTATCAAATTGATCCAAAAATTTGGAATCAATTTGATACTTTTGGTATCAAAATTGATCCAAAAATTTGGAATCAATTTGATACTTTTGGTATCAAAATTGATCCAAAAATTTGGAATCAATTTGATACTTTTGGTATCAAATTGATAAAAAAATTTAGAATCAATTTGATACTTTTGGTGTCAAATTGATACTTTTGGTATCAAAATTGATCCAAAAATTTGGAATCAATTTGATACTTTTGGTATCAATTTGATACAAAAAATTTGGAATCAATTTGATACTTTTGGTATCAATTTGATACTTTTGGTATCAATTTGATACTTTTTTTTTTCTTATTTTATCCAAAAATTTGGAATCATTTTGATACTTTTGGTATCAATTTGATACTTTTTAGTATCAAATTCATCCAAAAATTTGGAATCAATTTGATACTTTTGGTGTCAAATTGATACTTTTGGTATCAAAATTGATCCAAAAATTTGGAATCAATTTGATACTTTTGGTATCCCATTGGTATCAAATTGATAAAAAAATTTGGAATCAATTTGATACTTTTGGTATCAATTTGATACTTTTGGTATCAATTTGATACTTTTGGTATCAATTTGATACTTTTGGTATCAAATTCATCCAAAAATTTGGAATAAATTTGATACTTTTGGTATCAATTTGATAGTTTTTTTAATACATATAAAATTCACAACAAAAAAGTTAAAAATTGCAATTTTTTTTTCAAAAGATTTTATCAGTGTTTTATTATTTCCCAGAGACTATCAAGGAGCAAAGGACAAACAGTTCGCGATTCTTTATAAGAGCATTTGAGAAGGATCTTCTCTTGCGCAGCAACGCGGTTGCATTACGTGGCGAGAGCTTTCCATGGCATTCAACTAATTTCAGACTCGAAACGTTCCATTAAAGATTCAGCATGTAATTGCGGATGATCGTAGTGTGCCCCGTGTATACACCTTATCTCTCCTCTCTTTCTTGTGCCATTCCCTTCAATATTCCCCCCTCTTTCTCCCCCTTCATTTTGATTCATACGACTCTCATTCGGTCCATAAGGTCCGTTTCTGCCGACACTTATATCGAATTTCTCATTGGCTCTTGTCCTTCCTTGAATATAAACGTGAGGTAATTGAGAGGCGCGTCCACTGGAAAATTATTTTTTTTTTAATAATTCCCTTCTGTCTTACATTATATGTATGTCATCATCATTCTTTGATATATTCTTTTACTTCCTTCGGATTGATACAAAATGAAACGTAATTTGAAATATTCTGCACAAACTTTCTTTTTTTTAATATTTTTTTTCCTTTTCCTTTTCTTTTTTTTCCTTTTCTTATGCGAGATCTTAACTTTCCATCAATGAATTACAAAAGGTATTTTTGTTTTTTTTTTGTATTATTCAGGTAATTATTCAGATAAATAAGTATTTGCAGTTCGATCGAGAGATATTCATCTTATAAGTTGTATATTGAAAAACGTTTTACATTATTGCTTTAAAGGGGAGATTTCAGAGTCTTATCAGATGTCCCTGTCGGCGACGAATTTTTACGATTTTAGCTTTCAACCTTTTTCCCAGATTCGAACAAGTCGCATGTAATATTTTGCCTTTCAAGATTGATTATGAAAAAAAATTACATTGAAATCAAATATATGAAATTATGAACATAGGATTTACATAAAGGGATATAGAAAATACGGAAAAATATTTCTTCTTCCCTCTGGTAAAAAAAATTGAATTACAATTAAGAAGAATTGATTAGCTTCCCCCTTCTTTTTTTTCCCCCTGTCAAAAAATGTCAATTCGAGATGACGAGCGATCATTACAAGAAGTTGATCGCAAAATTCGACAATAGAGAAAGAGAGAGAGAGAGAGAGAGAGAAGGATCGTGAAGTGACCGGTTGAATATTAAGTACTAATTAACATAAGAGGACAGTGGCATATACGTGTCTTTTTGAGATCGTGACGACATTATTGATCGTGATTGTTGCACGGACAGGCAAAAAGAACTCGACAATGAGAGAGAGAGAGAGAAAGAGAGATGAGGCTTTTTCACGCGTAACACACGACTCAAAACGTACGTATATATGAGTTGGGTGTAAAAGTAATGAGAAGCTATAAGTAAATGAAAAGAAATACACAGTGTAGATGAAGGGGACGTGGTCGCATTGTACTCCACAAGTACAACGTACCCGATGCTAACTGTACCCACATTCCAATCTTGTGAATAAACCAGGAATAATAAAGAACTCCCTTGTCGTTGTGAGAAACATCGAAACATTTACAATTTTTCTCCTTCTTTCTTTCTTTCTTTCTTTCTTTCTTTCTTTCTTTCTTTCTTTTTTTTTCTCTACATCATCAATAGCTTTGCACATTGAATTATCTATTCATAAAGAGAAAAACTAAAGACTTCAAACTTTAATTCGGATTCGCTAAAGTGTACATACATATGTTGAAATTGAAAAAAAAATATTTACAGACATTGACAAAACTATATAGTATAACTGAACTAGTTAAATCAAAAGACTATAAATAGTTACTTTATAAAATGTTTTCTATTATATAAACTTGTATTCAACTGTTTTGTCTAACTTTCTTCTTTTCTAATTTAATTAAAAAGTAAAGCTTCTATACCCTATTCAAGAAAATTGGACAGAAATTTTCATTTTAAAATAGAATCGAAATTGGATTATGACTTTATTTCGCACATATAATTTCTTAATAGAAAAAAGTTTTACCACATCGTTCTAAAGAAATATGCGAAAAAATTTTCATTTTAAAATGCATTTATATTAATTTTTTTTGTGTTTTTATTTATTTATTTATTATTTATTTATTTATTTATTTATTTATTTATTATTTATTTATTCATTTATTTATTTTTTTATTTTATTTTTTTTGTTCTATATA
>JUFY01029717.1:0-24939 GCA_001855655.1 Leptopilina clavipes | reverse complement strand
TTAGGCTGTTGGAGGGGTGTCAGAATTGAATTGTTTTTTTAACTTTTTAGGCTGTTGGAGGGGTGTCAGAATTGAATTGTTTTTTTAACTTTTTAGGCTGTTGGAGGGGTGTCAGAATTGAATTGTTTTTTTAACTTTTTAGGCTGTTGGAGGGGTGTCAGAATTGAATTGTTTTTTTAACTTTTTAGGCTGTTGGAGGGGTGTCAGAATTGAATTGTTTTTTTAACTTTTTACCCTGTTGGAGGGGTGTCAGAATTGAATTGTTTTTTTAACTTTTTACCCTGTTGGAGGGGTGTCAGAATTGAATTGTTTTTTTAACTTTTTACCCTGTTGGAGGGGTGTCAGAATTGAATTGTTTTTTTAACTTTTTACCCTGTTGGAGGGGTGTCAGAATTGAATTGTTTTTTTAACTTTTTACCCTGTTGGAGGGGTGTCAGAATTGAATTGTTTTTTTAACTTTTTACCCTGTTGGAGGGGTGTCAGAATTGAATTGTTTTTTTAACTTTTTAGGCTGTTGGAGGGGTGTCAGAATTGAATTGTTTTTTTAACTTTTTAGGCTGTTGGAGGGGTGTCAGAATTGAATTGTTTTTTTAACTTTTTAGGCTGTTGGAGGGGTGTCAGAATTGAATTGTTTTTTTAACTTTTTAGGCTGTTGGAGGGGTGTCAGAATTGAATTGTTTTTTTAACTTTTTACCCTGTTGGAGGGGTGTCAGAATTGAATTGTTTTTTTAACTTTTTACCCTGTTGGAGGGGTGTCAGAATTGAATTGTTTTTTTAACTTTTTACCCTGTTGGAGGGGTGTCAGAATTGAATTGTTTTTTTAACTTTTTACCCTGTTGGAGGGGTGTCAGAATTGAATTGTTTTTTTAACTTTTTAGGCCCTAAGTTGTGGTACAGTTTTTTTCAATTTACTAAATTTTTAATTTAAAAAAAAATTTTTTTAAATTGTTAAAGTTGTTTTTAAAACAGGTCAATAATGATTTGAAGATTCCAAAAATAGCCCAAAAATTTAGTGTAGTTATTTTTTTCAATTTGTTAAATTTTAGAATTAAAAAAAGGCTCAAAGAAATCATTAAAGGTGTGGTTTTTGAAACATGTTAAATGTGAGTTGAAGATTCAAAATACAGCACAAGAGTAATTTGTTTCTACGATTTATAACAATAACTTACATTTTTTTCTTTAAAAAGACTGTTTTTATAGCTTTTTACAAACTGCGCTCTACTTTTGTTTTGAATAATACAAGATTATTCTTAATGCTTAATAGCTTTCTAAAAACATTCCTTTTTCTTATTTCTTTAAATAAAAATACATAAATTACTTTTAAAAAATTTTTTACACGTGTTCTTTGTTTTTCTTATGCTTCCTAATACACTGGATGATGTTTACATTATAGTTGTAAAAAAGTATTTTGAAGTTTAATGATTGAAAAATAGTATAACTATATTGCTTTGTGCAATTTGAAGCATCGAGTTTGCGCATTATAAGTAGGTAAAAAGATTCGGCGCAATCGTGTGTGTGGAAAGAGGGTCGAACGAGCAACAGGGAGGATTGTTCAGCTGCTGCTCCTGTTGCTGCTGCTGGTGCTGAGGTTACTGTGTTAATATGTCAGTCTTATAATCTTGCTAGTAATTTATAGCATATGTATGTTAAATTATCTTTATTTTTTGTTATATATTTGTTTCTTTTAATATTTGGTAATTAATATTCTCCTTTTTGTTTTTATTTAGTTCATATTAATATTTATTTACTTATGTATTCTTATTTTTGTTGTTCAAATTTTTATATCTTATAAATATATGTAATCTTTAATAAGTAATGTAGTTGACAATTTTTTTTTGACTTTTAAGAATTTTTCATTAAAACTGATTAAAGTTGTTTATTTACAGTTGTACCATTTTTTAATAAGGAATGTATTTTGCTTTTTTATTTATGTAATATGTTACTAATGCCTTATTAAAACAATAATTTGTCATTACTGAATGCATTTGTTTGTTTTAAAAAAATAATAGAAATGAACTTGTAATAAATTTTCATTAAATGTTATAATAAATTTCTGTATAGTTTTCTCATGAGTTGGTTAACAGGTGGGTTTAAATTCTTGTCTCTCTCTCTCTTTCCCTCTCTTTCTTTACACTTGCACGAATCCATAGTTCAGTTTTGAGTAGTCGAACTTAAATATGTTAACATTTTTAAGAAATGTGCATTAAAAATATAATTTAAGGCATTAACAATGTGAATAGCAGTTAATTTTAATGTAGTCTCTTTTGTTATTATTTTGTAGCATTTAAACCTTCTTTATTTTATAATATTTTTTTTGAATGTTCTTTATTTTTTTTAAATAAATGGAAAAAAATGTTGCATTGCTTTTTTAATTTTCTAATAATAAAATAGTACTTGTACGAGCAAATTTTTCTAAATAAAATGATAATAATTTTTTTATCTTTCATCTTTTTATTTGAAAAAAATAATTTTTTTTCGGTTGGAATATTATTCCTATAGTATTCCGTTTTTTTATTATTCTCTGATAGAGATATTTTCTAATATTAAAGGAATTATTGTCTTCATATGCTTTTTTACATTATATAATATGTTAATATGTTAATATGTTAATATGCCTCAAAGAAACTAATAATTTTTATGATTGAAGAATCTTTGATTATGTCAACACTGTAAACTTAAGTAGTTTTCGAAAAGATAAATTTGTAACAAGTTTTTATTACATAAGCATTTGATTTTTTGTAAATGTTGAGTTTTAAATATTTTTGTTTTTACAAATAATATGAGACAAAGTAAGAATATCTTAATTTTGTAATGCATTAGTATTCCTAATTTATTTTCTTTTCTTATTCTGATTTATTTTTGAATTAAAAAAATTTAATTTAAGTAGGGAAAGAGATGAGAATTTTGCTGCATACAATCACCAACAATATTGTATACTTTTCAAAATTTTTTTTAGTTTTATATTGATTTTTTATAGTTGGAGCTTAAGAGAAATAATGTACGCTGTTGAACCTGGAAATCGTTTGATGTACAAGGAACTTGGAAAAAATATTAAATAACATTACATTATTAGTTAGTGACGATAAAGTTTTTTTATGTCATCATGCTAAGCCCCAAGATGCAAAGAACAGGTATTGTCAAATGTAATGTTTACTACTTATTTTATTCTTGATTGTTAGTGCTGCACAATAATGACCCATTAGACAATAATAAATTTCTTGGGTACATTATATTTATTGTGGAATGGGAAAAATATAATATCTTTAATAGTTAATGTGTCTGAAAATTACTTAAACTGCTTTATACTGATTTGCGTAAAAATTTAAAAGACATAAACTGAAATTTCCTGTTTATATAGTTTCAATTAAAAATTAAAGAATTTAGAATAGAACGCAAATTTTATCAATGGTAAGGTTAAAACCTAGAAATTCAAAATTCTAAAAAAACTTTATAAAATTCATTTGGAATTTTTACTTTTTTTATATAATAAATTTAATGTATAAAATGATATGCCATAATTTACAAGGTAAATTTTTTAATTTCTTTTAAGGTGTCAAACGGAAATTAAAATTGTTTTTTAATTTAAAGAAATGTTACCTATTTATATATATGTTTATATGAATAATCTTGCAGCAAGTTTGCTTTAAATAGCAAATTTTCTTCTCAATTTCTCAGTATGAAAGCTTGCATCAAGTTTGTCTAATCAGCTTCCACAGCAAGCTAGTAACATGAATACACGGTGACGTGTTGTGAGAACATTTTGCTGTTTACTGTATTTTTGCAATTCAAGTTTCCTGTATAATTTTACATAGATAACATATATAGTCATGCTCATTAACGGGAATTAAAGTTTTTGAATTGTGTCTTACTGTTACTATATACATTTATATTAAATAATCCTGGTAGTAATATTTTTAAACTTGCAGTACGTGTTAACGAATCTCAGCTATTGATGTTATCCGAAAAAGCTCGTTACGACCACTCAGTTTCCGGCTACCTGTATAAACGTTCGTCTGACTCCACTAAATGGCAAAATCGATGGTTTGTTCTTTATCAAGTAAGTAATAATGATAATGACCTTATTGTTGATTAAATATACTATAAGAATACCATCATGATCTGAAACGTTTATTTAAAAAGCATTAACCCTTGTCATATTTTACAGAATGTACTCTTTTACTACGAAAATGAAACTTGTTCTCGACCTAGCGGTGTTATTTTGTTGGAGGGTTGTTACTGCGAGCGAATCATAGCCTCCAAAAGCAAGGAGATAGATAAACAAGTATACTAATTATATGTTTTATAAATGTTAATTTTTAATGCAAAGCATTTTCGCTATATTCATATATGCAGGGATAAAATTCAAACTATATACAGTTTGAATTAAAACCATTGGCAAATAATTTTGTTCATAAAAAAAAGTTTCTGCCCTTTCTTACATAGCGAAAAGCATTAAGCTTTTACGATTATGTACTTGTTCCTTGCATTTTTATACCTTTAAAGAAAGGAGTTAATTTAATTTTAGTGTATTTTTTTTTACTTTTATTTATGCATGCATTTACGTATAAATTTTAAGAAAATTTTACTGTATTGGAGAATGTATTCTAAATTTTTTTTTTAATTTCAGCATTGTTTTGCTATATCTTATAGACGTGAAAATTTACGACAGTATGAATTAAAAGCTGCAACTGAAACTAGTTGTAAAATGTGGATAGAAGCAATTTGCGAAGCCAGGTAATTCAAGTATTTCAATTTATTAAATAAAAAATCATAGCTATAAAAAAATTTTTTATATTTTAAAAGTATTTACATTATTACTTTTTTATTGCAGTTTTAATAAACTATTATTACAAAAAGAAGAACTTGAACAAAGACATTTACACTTGTTGAAAATAGTGGAAACTGAAAAAACTGCCAAATGGCAATATACTCTTCAATGTGATGATTTAGCATCGGAAATAAAGAAGCTTCGCGCAGAGGTTTGTTTTTTAAATTTTATTCTTTACTTTATTAAGGGCAAAATTAAATTATACACTTTAATTTCATTATACTTGAAAATTTTTCATACAGCTACCCTAACTTTTCACCGCGATATTATATGTAGCAATTTTTATACATTTTCTTATGTTTATGAGGAAAATTTGGAAAAATATTTTTAGGGAACAATATTTTTTCAGATACAAGGAAAATTATTACTCTGTTAGTGATCTTCTTTTTATATACTTAAAGCTGCGCGCATGGCAACTAACGTTAATTAACATACCTAAATTTTATCTGTTTTTATAGAAAAATCCATTTTGAGGAAATTGAATTAAAAATATTACTCTTTTCCATTTTCTAAACTTCTTTCTTATTTTTTTCTTGTCAATAAAAAGCAAAGTATAGAAAGGAATTTAACTCATCAATTTACTGATTCTTTAAGGCACTTAAAAAGTATAGAAGCTTGGCTTAGTTATGACCTTCTTTGAATAAAATCATCGTTGTCGCTGATCATCACTGTACAACTGATAAGTAAAATATATGTGTCTAATAGTAAAAATCGATCCACAAACTTTTTTGCCACATAAATAAAGTCCAAGTATCTAAACATGTTAAAGAAATAAAAAAAATTTTTTTTTTAATTTACTTAAAGTGATCTTAAAGAGAAACTTAAAATTAACCGGATAAGGCGAGACAGTACGAGTCACACTTGCGAATCACGAAAGAAAGATGTTGCCACCCCTTCCAGGGTGCGGTCAAATTTTTTTTGCACTTTTCATGTTCCATTCCATGACAAAAAAATTATTACGGCAGCTGTCTTGAGCTATTATGTAATTAAAAAAAATGATTTATAAAGTTATACTTGACCAGGTCAATAATTATTAATGCAAATGGAATGATTTATTTGCCCATGCCGAATTACAATAGAGTGGACCATGTATACAAAACGTGTTTATGCGACAAAATCCTTATTCTTCTTGGTAATAATGAAGAATATATTCTTTGTTGCGAATATAATATAATATCATTATCAAACTTTTACATTTTTTTGACAACCTTTGCAACGCTATAAAAAATAAAATAAAATGCACTGTAAATACATGGATTAGCAAGACAAACATTTTGTCATTTAATTGTTAAAGCTTATTTTCCAATTCAAAATAAATTGGAAAAATATTATTTTAGTTGGAATTTAATTTTTGGAAATGTTGACCCTAAAGATACGTATATTTTTTTCTACATTCCCAACACATACATATATATTACATAACTTTCATTTGCACCTGATGTATATAGTTTCTTATAATAAAGTGGATATAATTTTTAAGCTTTGCGCTCTTAAAAAAGAATTGAGGCCCAGTTCTGTTAGTTCTGGTGCTGCATCTGCTGCAGGATACGGCATGAGACGACATTCTATCCAGAGAAATTTCTCACAATGCATTTGTTCATCAAGTAATTACAACAATAATAACACAGCATCTGCTTCTACAACACAGGCATTTTTACTATCTGATTCTGAATTGCAATGTGATAATAGTACTAATGGTGGTACATTTCACTGCTTCAAAGAAATTACAGAAGGCTCTATTGAAATGCAGAAAATTAAAAAAGTACAAAGTTTCTTTCGTGGCTGGTTATGTAGACGGCGTTGGAAACAAATAGTGGAACAATACATTAAAAGTCCGCATGCAGAAAGTATGAGAAAGAGAAATAGGTAATGCAAATTTCTTGTATTTATGTAATTTATTTTTTAAATTACATGAAACACGAGCTATTATAATTTTTACCTCCAGATTGCTTTTTTTAATTTAATACAATTATATATTTTAGGATATTTGGTCACGATTAATTCATTTCTCACGAAATTTTCTTCTTTTCACAAGGTTAATGAATTTAAAGTAATTTATTGAAAACTGCCATTTTATAATTGCAGTTTAGTTTTTCAAATGGTAGAAGCAGAAGAAGAATATACAGAGCAAATGGAAATACTTGTTAGTTGTTTCTTAAGACCCTTTAAAATGGCTGCAAGTTCAAAAAAACCTCCATGCAGTCATGAAGATGTCAACAGCATTTTTTTAAATAGTGAAACCGTATTGTTTTTGCACCAAATTTTTTTAAAAGGTCTTACGTCTCGCATGGAGAGTTGGCCAACTCTTGTTTTAGGTAAGCTTTTATTTTTATTATTATTTCTATTATTTTATTAGTAAAAGATGTTGAAGAATATATAATTATTTGTTTACTACCTGTTTAGGTGATTTGTTCGATATGCTTCTTCCAATGTTATCCATATATCAGGAATATGTTCGAAACCATCATTATAGTCTTCAAGTGTTAACAGAATGCAAACAATCGTCTTCATCATTTGCAGCATTATTAAATCGACTAGAAAAAAAGACTGCTTGCCATGGAAGGTCTCTTGTAACTTTTCTAACCTACCCTATGAATCAGGTAACTGTACTTATAAAATAATGAATAATTTTTATATTCAATTTGTTTATTATTTCATATTCGCATTCATTCATTTACTCTTATTTTTTTAAATTTCTAATATACGTCAAGTATAAATTTGAAAGTGTCAATAACATGTTTATAGCATGTTATCGTTAAGTCCCCAACGTTAATATTTTTTAAAATATGATAAAGAAGGACAGTGAATTAATATCAATTTAATGCTATATTTAATATATTATTATTATTATTCTTTGTCAATTAAATCCTATTAAATTTTGTTTTCAGATTCCGCGATATATAGTAACATTACATGAATTATTGGCTCATACGCCACACGATCATGTTGAACGTAAAAGTTTACAAAATGCTCGTCAGCAACTAGAGCAACTATCTAGACAAATGCACGATGAGGTAAATTTGTTTCCTTTAAATTGAATGTTATTTGTACATCTTTCATTTAAGATTCCACAATGTGAGCCACAATAATATTCATTACTCTCTAAATTTGAATCAGCGATAACTGATTCATCAGCGTATACTCGCTAATTGGAATCAGTGGTATACTTAAAGCTGGAAAATCAGGGGTTTTCGCTGATTCAGATTTAGAGAGTTCTCTAGAACGTTGTTGTCCTTCTGAATTCTTGGATCACTGATGGTCATCACCCTGACACCAAACGCTTGACGATTGAAACGTTACCTTGTTGTTTTGATGTCCTTTAGTGAAAGGCTTCGCCATTTTGACAAGGTCTTTCTAATAATAATTCAATAATTTTTGACAATAAAAGTCCATCGGCTGCTAAAATATTATTAAATATTTTTTAAATGACTGAACTTTATCTTTGGATAATTGTCTTAAGCATACCACTTATAAAACCAGCGTGATTACAATTTATTTCCAATTATCTTAAGATGTTGCACCTAATGTTGTCCCTCCCGTTTTTGAGGATATGAGGCAAATTTTTCACCGCGATATAGATTAGACTGTATTGGCAATGACAGATATTATTGTAGCAATATTGTCTATTCTCTCTCTGTTTATTATACCAATAATATCAGAATGATTATTTTCCCATTGAAAAATAATTGCTAATTTATTTAGAACTTACAGGATGTATTTATTGATTTTACAGGTGAGCGAAACAGAGAATTTGCGGAAAAATCTTGCTGTGGAAAGAATGATTGTTGAAGGATGTGATATTTTATTAGATGTTAATCAGGTATTTGTTAGACAAGGTATGTACGTGTTATTTAAAAAAATAAATTTTTGATTTTGAATTACTATACTTGCATACTACATCTTTTAGTGTTATTTCGCTTTTTTATTTAAAATTAATGTTAAACAATATAAACTTTCCTAAAAATTGATTAAAGATTTACTTGAAAACTTTGAAATATTTAATTGTAAAGTTTAGGGAAAATTGTGTAAAGATTTAAATGTCATTTAATGAACATTTAAAGTAAATTTAAGTTGCGAAAGTCGACTAAATATTTAAATTAAATTTTCGACGCGAAAGTTGATTAAACATTTTCATTGAATTTTTGGCCGAAGGTTGTTTAAACATTTAATTTAAATATTCGTTAAATTTTCTTCTATTTCAAATTTCTGCATTATTAACAAGTAATATTTCATTTATTAAGTCAGAATTTCGTTTTAAAGGTGCATTAATGCAAGTACTAGAAAAAGTTCGGGGTACAAGAAGAAAATTAAGTGCAACGTTTGGTGTAAAAAGCATTGGCGACAAAGAGGCAATCAGGCAATGCTTTTTGTTTTCAAATCATTTAATACTTGCCACTAGACAATCGGATGACGACGGTCGATTAAATCTTGTTCCTCAAATTGGAAAAATTCCTTTATGTGATGCCATTTTAATTGAGGATCCTAGTGACCAAAGTACAACAGATGATGATGGTCAGTAGATGAGATTATTTTCTTTTTGAGACACACAAAATGTTTAAATTAAAGTGACGGGAAAATTTTGTTATATATATCATTTCTAAAATTTTGTTCAGAATTTAGGATACAGAAAAATTTCTGGAGAATAAACAAAATTACTTAGTCAATCAATCAATCTTAATCAGATACATCAGCGCTTGGTTGGACATATTAAAAATTTTTTAAAAACTAGGTAGTTGAAGAATTTCAATAGAAACTTCTGCAAGTTTTTATTTAATTGTCCAGTCTTTGTTTTAAATTTATCTAAAAACTTTAATAGAATTTCAGCCTTTTATTTCTGTAGGTTATTCTGAAATTTTCCCGTGTCCTCAGTATTTTACATGTTAAAATTTGTTTTAAATTTTGTTAAACAATGCTTCATACTCACAGGGCAAAAAGTTGTTTTACTTATTTGACATGATTATTTCTGTCCAAATGAGAAATATAAATAAAATAAACAACTATAATTACTATATTACTTGGTAAGGCGCTGCATCATATGATGAAGCACTTTTGAAAAATTAATTTGATAATTACATTTTAGAATTATCAGTTTGTTCAGTATCAAGCGGAATAAGCGAGAGTAGCGGCAGCGGAAGTGGTTACTCTGGACAAATACAAAATCGAGATTTTAAGATTGTTCTTGATTTGAAAGCAGCTGGAAGTCAAGTAATAGTACATTTGGTTGCACCTACAGTGCAGGTTCATAAAATGTTTTGTTATTTTTAAATGTTGTATTTATTATAAAACTAAACTCTGAATAACAAGAAATTTTTCAAACAGGAAAAGGCTGCTTGGATAAGTGATATTAGTCAATGTATGGACAATGTGCGTTTCAATGAGTTTTTACATAGTTCATTGTCTGACACCAGTTCTGTGACAATGCCTCGATCAATTAGAAATGATCCAAAACTTTTCAAAGATGACGTTGATATTAGATTTAGTCGCACATTAAACTCATGTAAAGTACCACAAATTCGCTATGCTACACCAGATAGAATATTGCAAAGACTCACTGACCTTAGATTTTTGAGTATCGATTTCCTCAACACTTTCTTGCTTACATATAGAGTTTTTACCAATGGTGTTACTGTATTAGAGGCCTTGAAAAAAGTCTTTAATGATGCGGAACCTCCTGATGCCCCTCAAGTTTTTCATAATAATGTTGGAGCAGCTAATTTCATAGGGAGGTGAGTTACGCAATTTGATAGCATTGATTGTTCATTTTTAAGTTGTTATTGTTAATATTATCGCCGTTAATAAAATGAATTGTTTTCATCTCGTCACATATATACTATATTCATATTGTTGTATTTATTGTTAAATTCTTTTTTGTTTTTATTTTACTTTTGATGATAGTAATCAGTCTCAGCAACAATTTTGTGAAGATAATGGCAGAAGAAGTTTAACACCGAGACGAACAAGTGGCGCTAGCTCCGTTTCTGGTGAGATTATTTATTAATTATTCAAATAATTTGTTATTTTGCAAAAACCGTTTTTCAAAACCCTGCTTAAAAATAAGGTTCCAAATTTATTTATGACATTATTTATAAATACTGCGTAGGGAAGCGATTCTTTTAGGTAATTTAATTTTCATTTGTTTTTCACTTTAATTTATTGTTTTGCCGAAATTCTACATTTTTATTAGACATATCAAATGTTAATAGCTAAGTTCATTTGACAAGTAATTTCTAGAAATAAATTTAAATAAAGTCATCGTGTTCGTTTAACAGTAGAATATGAGTTAATAGTGTGAATAATTTTATTTATAATTTTTAATCTTTATTTTTATAATATAAGAGTCTGATCTGATAAAAAAGAATAGGCGACGAAACGTTGCAATAAAAAATAAGATGATTTTCCATTTTTAACTTTACTATAACTCGATAAAATAATATTCATAAAATTAAAAGAGGAAATATTAAATATAGCTTTTTGATGTATTATCTGTTTAAAACCACATTATAATAATAATTGGAAAACATAAATTTTTTAAAATAAATGTGACATCAAATAAGTGTGACTTTAAATAAGTAAAACTGAAATTTCGTTTTTTTTTGTCATGTTGGAATTAGACTTTTGACTTAACTACTATGATAAATTAAATTTCGTTAAAATGAAGTGAAATTGTGAAATTAATCGTACTTTCATGTAACATTTAATGTAACTACTCTATTTATTAAACATAAAGCATTCACATTTTAAAGGTTTTAAAAGAGATGTAGTTTTTTTATAAAAATCATGACTACAATTCAGTAGAACCCCAGTTATCAAAGCTAATGTTGACTAGACCTATTTCGGACTACATGAGAATTTGGATAATTCGTACTGTTATACATTAATTTTTCATTTTCACTCTTTGAGCAGATCTCTGTTATAACTACAAAAATGTTTTATATAAATATATATATATATATATATGCATTTTTCGTGTAATGTCCCAAGTGAAAAATTCAATTTCTCGGATAGAAGTGAAACCTGTAGAAATTATTGTCCTGTCTGATAATAATATAACTCAAAAAAAAATTTTCACTTTTTTGAAAATTTGTTGATAGTAGATGGGGGTCAATTTCATAAATTTTTTTAGACACCATCTACTATTCTAATTTTTTCTGAACATTTAAAGTAAAAAAACTTTTTTTTGAGTGTGTTTATTACGATATAAGACAATAATTTCCACCAGGTTTCATTTCGATCGGAGAAATTGAATTTTTCACTTGGGACATTACATGAAAAATGTCTCATATATTACTCGAGTGACACGGACACTGACTAGGCGTGAGGAATAACTCGGATAATATACGGACTGGCCTTTTCTATAACAGGACCTCAGATAAATCGAGCTCAGATAACCCGGGTTTCACTGTATATATATGCATATATATTAAAAAATAACATTGAATTATTAATACATTAGGCTATGGATCTGAAGTAAGCGAATGTGGCAGAACAGAAACATCAAAAAGTCAGACAGGTAGCTTGGAACTTCAAAGTACAACTGACACTACCGACGGAATAATTGCAAATTCAACTTCAAATGTTTTAAAAAGTTCTCATCACTGGTGTTCTGGATTTTACAAACGTATGAATTTATCACGTAGAGAAATCAAAAATTATTTTTTCCAATATAATCATACATCTTTCTTTTATTTGAAAATGCACACATACTTTGTAAGGTTTTTTTCAATAAGTTATTTTCCATAATGTTTCAATGCCTTACAAAGAAATACACTTCAAAAACAGAGTGTTTTCGTTTGAGAGGTTTTTTTCCTCAATTTTAAGACGTTTTGCTGTTGCCTTATTTGCTCACTAGACTTTTTGAAAGCATTTGGAAGAGGCTCGTTTTTGCAGTGTATTGCATTGTTTATTGAAGTAGTTTATTTATACTAAAAACAAAATAGATAATGGATCAGTCAATTTAACTCAATATTTTATTTAAATCATTAAAGACAGTGAAAATTTGATACCAGGAATATGTCCAAGTTGTGAAAATGTAAAAATGAGAAATATAAACAAACGCACGGACAAAAGCGGAAGGCCGAGTCGCGTTATTGGATATAATAAAAATTACTTTTTTCAATATTATTCTAATTTTTTTAAGTTACACTAGTAAGAAACCAATTAATAAATGAATTAATTAATTAATTAATTAATATTAATATAGATATGCTGACATCCGGGTATTTAATCAGAAACTTACATAACACATTTCTATATAGATAAAATAATTTTGTTTAAAGCTTTTCTAAATATTTTTTATATTAAATGATTAAAAAGCAAAAAGTTGAGAATTTAGTCGTTTGAAAAATCTAGAGACCGGTATAAAACTGTGTACACAACTTTAAATAAATAAAAATCGTAAAATAACGTTCATGCAATATCCAAATACATCCGTTTACCTTATATCATTGAATTAGACAGGCTTAGAAAAATTTTGATTCTGTCTGATCAACAAACCAGAAATGATTACTCTGATTTGTTGGTCTAAAAATTGTTGGCCTGTGTTATCAAATAAATTTTAATTTTAATCACTTCGATTAAGTCAATAGTTGAAGCAAAAAAGCTCCATAATAACTATGACATCCAAATCAGTTCAAAGATGTTTATTCAATGAATTATTATTTTTAATAATTTGTATTTTTACCAAATTATTGTAAATATTATATTGTGTGCCTAAAAGAGCCACACTTTCTCACATCACTCATCAGAAGAAGCTTCTCCCTTATAAGCACGCAATTAACTCTTACTTGATCTTTTTGTTATATTGGTGATAAATTTTTGTGAATGTCTTATTTTGTTTTAATAATATTATAATGCATTTGAATTTTTTACCATACCACTTAGTTAAAGAAGATGAGCAAGAATATCGCAACTTTCAACAATCAATTAATATCGATCAGTCGAAAACTCCTATTATTGACATTGGGTCTGATCTGTCTTCCCAGCAATCATTTTCTAATATTAAGACTGACCAGGAACCAGAAATCACAATGGGAAAATTAGACGTTTGTGCAACTACTACTGATGATTTGGTACATTTAAAGATTCCTAAAGTTATAGCAGTATCATCTAGCGCTGAGACACTAACTGGTAAGTTTACAGATTTTCCTATTCTTAAGAAACGTATCAACATGAACCAAGCGAGTTATTTTTAAGAGAAAAAATTGAATAGAAAAGAGGAAACGCTTAAAAAATGAGTCCAAGTTCTTTTTTCTGTAGTAGAATTAATTTTCCTAGTGTTTGAAGAAAGTATGTTGCTTTAATTGACGCAAATTTATCTTTTCGTATGATTTAATTTTTTTTTACAGATAATACTGTCATTAGTGCTCCATCTTCCCCAAGTAATTTAAGTTCAATTACATTAGTTGGATCAACTGGCTCTGGATCAGGTTCTGATCCAAGCACACAACGTGAAAATATTGAAACATATTCACGCGGAATTTCTGAAGAAACAATTACAGATCATCCAATGGTAGTAGAAGCACAATCAAAAGGTTATTAACGTATACTGGAACTCCGGAAGGTGACAGTGGTGGAGTTGACAGATAGTTGACAACTATCTTACCTTTCAAAGTTCCAATTTATCTGACATTATCTAGTAACATATCGCAAGAAAATTGTAAACAACATTTTACATAATTTAATTTCTACTTTTATGATATTTCAGATGAACGAATAATTTATGAAGACGTGGCTGAGCCTCATGTTACAACAGCAATAGCATCAACTTCAGGTGCATCAACAAGGAGCGGTTCTTTTTCTACTTCTTTCAGCGGAGTATGATTATGCTGATAATGATAATAATAATAATAATAATAATAATAAACTTTATTTGTTTTATTTCTTTGCGGAAGGTGTAATAAACATTTATAGACTTGAGAAATATTTTGATATACATTTGCTATATTATCTGTACTTGCAATTGTATTAAGTGAAATGTTATGTTTTAGAATTATTGGTCCGGAAGACGGTCTATTCCGGAAAATGAAATTTACTCTTCTTCTGTTCAGTGCAATGTTCAACATGATTCACAGCAAGCTTCTAGTAAGGCAGGTGTTGTGATAACTAGTTTTCGTCTTAGTCGTCGTAGGTGTGTCTTTTGTATTTTATTTTTGTTCCCGTTGATTGGAAGTAAATGATCGTTACTAAAATATTGTATTTGAAATTAGAAACAGTAACTCTACAGCAGCTACTGCCTTTGCTATAGCAACATCAGCATCAAGTAATCCACCAGATAGAGTTCATGAACGTCAAATTATAAATGATGGAAATAGTAATCGGATATGTGCAGGATCATGCAAAGAGAAATCAAAGCGAAAGGAATCTGTAATGTCAACTGCAGCAACAATGCGTGTTTTAAATGTACTTAGGCACTGGGTGTCTAAGCATGCTCAAGATTTTGAATTAGATCATAAATTAAAAAAATTTACAATTGAATTCCTGGAAGACATTACAAGCAGTTCCAATTTACTTCCCGCTGAACACAAAGCAGCAAGTCAACTTCTTCGACTATTGACTAAAGAGGAACTAGATGAGAGTACAATAGACTTAAATCAACTGCTTGCTTCACCTAAGGTAAATGTAACTAGTTAATATCTATTTGTCAAAAATATGCATTCCAATGTTAATTTTCTAAAAGTAATCAATATAAATTTACTGAAAAAATGAGAAGGAAAACTTTCTGTAATTAATTCTATGGAAAAATATAGAAAAAATTTCTCTTAAACTTCCACTTTATTTTTTCGCAAATTTTTTCTTGTATTTTTTTGGAAATATTGATTAATAACTTCCAGCAAGATAATATCGGAATATTTATAGCGGAAGTTGTATTAATATTTTATAAAGTTAACTGGAAGTTATCCATTTCAACTATCGAACTTAACACGCGGATAATTTCCTGTTAACTTTCCGCAAAAAAGTGGGTATATACTCAAAAATCATTCTTTAATTTCTATTATTATTATTATTATTATTATCAGGTTCACACAAAGGAGAACATTGAGACGTTGTCTGCTTTGGAAATAGCCGAACAAATGACTTATTTGGATCACCGAATTTTCGTCTCAATTGCTAGCGAGTATGTATTATTTCTAAATTAAGAGAAATTTTGTTATTCATTTTTATTTACATAAAAAATTTTGCTTTCACTGACACGAGAGAAAAGATATTTATTTAGTTTGGAAGGAAATTCCTTCTAGCTCTGGATTTAAGATGTATTTTGGATTAATATTAAATAATATAGTTAGATTTAAATTACTTTTTAATACATGGATTTTACTGGATTCAATTTCAGTTCTTTTTACCACATATATGCAGGCATTAAAATAACATCTTCTAAATGTACTTACATTCTCTGAACGATACCGTATCCCAATAGCATGTCAAGATATTTTTTATTTTCCATGTGTATTGATTAAGCTGTTTTCTTATCGATTTCCAGAGAGTTTCTTAGCCAAGCATGGATGAAAGCTGATAAAGTAACAAGAGCACCCCACATTACATTGATGACTAAGCGCTTTAACCAGGTGTCTTTACTTGTTGTTTCTGAAATTGTTAGAAGAACTTCCATGTCCGCAAGAGTAGCAGCTATAGAAAAGTGGACAGCGGTGGCCGATATTAGCAGAGTTCTTCGCAATTATAACGGTGTTTTACAAATATGTGCTGCCTTCACTAATAGTAGCGTATACAGACTCAAAAAAACTTGGGAGAAAGTATCAAAAACGGTATGTGAATAATATTTAAAAATGGTGCAATTTAGTAAAATAAATACATTCAATAAAAAAAGCCACTTTCTGTCTCTTGACACACAATATTCTAATAATAATAATAATAAACAGTAAATTATAAATTTTGATTGCAGACAAAACAAACAATTGAAAGACTTCAAATTATTGTATCATCTGACTGTAGATTTCGCAATCTGCGTGATGCTTTGCACCGTTGTGATCCACCATGCATTCCCTATCTCGGCATTTACCTAACTGATTTATCTTTCATTGAAGAAGGAACTCCAAATTTTACTGAAGATGGATTACTGAATTTTTCAAAAATGAGAATGGTAAGTTTTAAATATTAAAAATCCGTGTACATAAAAATGCACATGATAATGCGCACAATCTTATAAAATGGCATGTTCATGTACATGTCCCTCAAATTTTCTACAAAAAATTTTGTTTTGACAAATATGAGCATTTAAAAAAATGTTTGAAAAATCCATAATTACATATATTATGATTTAAACTTTAATAGCTTACAATTTTCAATATGATTATAGGTAGCACATGTCATTCGAGAAATTCGACACTTTCAGCAAACCCCATATAAGATTGAGTTGATCACAAAAGTAACAAATTATCTTTTAGATCCTTCTCTTTTATTAGATGAAGATGAAATGTATACTATGTCATTGACAATTGAGCCCAGAACATCAAGGTTAAGTAATGCAGGATTAACTAATCTATATACTTCATTGATAACTTCTTCAACGATGAGTACAACCACTTCTACTATTTCGACGACAATCAAAAGCAACAACAATCAACATTTATCGTCTGTATAATTAACGAAGCTGTTTATTCAGTGAACCAAAATTTTGTTGACTTTATACCATAACGGTTTTCTAAGTTCTTTTTTTCAACTTGAACCAATAATAACTTGAAAATATAAATTCTTCTACGAATGCTAATATATGATTCGTATATTAGAGTGATTAGCGTTCTGGACTTTGTGAAATGAAATTTGCACCTTTGAGACCTTTCAGTATTATAGACTTTTCTACCACAAATTAATAATATAATTCGAATTGATGAATCTCTATGCTGTTAATAGCTTATAGTTATATACTAAATAAACAATAGATGAAAGTTCTAGGATGATAGTTTGTCAAGCGTGCTGCTAGCTTTTTACCAGCTTATCTCAATTTTTCACTAGTACAATCAATTAATATTGCTATTTTATTTTTAAAAAATGTCAAGTAACTAACAAGTAAATTATCAACTGAACGATATTAGAAAATTAATTGGTTCATTTTGTGAATTCGGTATTTTTTTGGTCTAATCGGAAAGTCCAGAACGCATGTCATCTTTATAATAATCATTGATGCATAGATACTGTTTACCCTTGGAATCCAGAAATACTAAAAAAAGATTTCTAATATGTAATTAATATAAAAATACATATCCAAATTGAGTCTACATCTTATATATTAAGTACTGCAAAAACAAAAGTGTCTTTGTGGAAGTCGAAAAATCCATAGTAGGCTGAAATTATTCTTTATAACATTAATGAAATGGAAATGAGCAGTGATTAAATGTGAGAAACTCGAAATTATGCAACAAGACTTTGGAATTATTTTCTTTAAAAAAGTAAATTTGAATTATATGAGATGTATTTTGAAGACTTTAAACATGATCTAATTAAAGGTAACTGCAAGCAGATAATTTCTATAGAATAATAATAATAACAACAATAATACAAGTTTGAATTATTTTTCAGTATTAACAGTTTGGTTGCTCTTTCTGGACTAATGTAGATTAGTTCGGACATAAAATCAATTTACAATTAAATAAAAATCTGTCTGAAGTTTTAATCAGTTTTAGAATAAAAAAGAATTTTCAAAATTTTGGTGATATTCTTGAATATGAGGTTCTTTGATAAATTGATCGATTTTAAGAAAAGTTTCATTGTTGAGAGAAGAATTTATTTAAAAAAATATATGTACCTATCTACAAAATGCGTGTAATTTTATCATCAAGTTTAAAATAAAATTTACTTATGACTAAAGCACATGATCTGTTAAAGAAATTTGCTCGATAAGCAAATACGATGTTATAAAATGAAAAATATGTATTTATATGTGTATATACACGGTATACCTCAATTTATATACATACACTGTCAAATAGTAATTTCATATGATACAATAACGTATTTATTGACCCACACAGCACCGAGAATTTTTTTCAAGATTTCGATGTGTGTTTTCATTGAATGCTAACAAATTTGAGCGAAAATAACATGCAATATGTTCAGAAAATATAGAAAATCATATTTTTAATATGATATCTGAATATTGTACCTACATCAATAATTGTTACATACAAATTTGCCGATTAAGAATTTACTTAAAAGTCTTGATAGAAACGTTGATTAATTATTATGCAATAAATATCACAATTATTGTGTTAAAGATTTGCACTAATTATTTAGTTTTTCAATGAAATATAAAAAATGGTATATTTACAATTTTTTTTTATTCAACAGTTCAAAGTCAGTTAAAAACCTGAAAAAATACATGGTTGTTACGACTGGGTCACTTACCTTATAAAAGATCTAGAAATTTCCAAAGTTTTATAATAATTAATATAGACTCTATTCTTTTATAAAAAAAATTTGAAGCTTATTCAATTCTCAATATTTTATGGGAAATCCAGCCAAGAAATTAATATTGTGACAATCAAGTTTCTTAATAGTCACATGTGCTGTTAAACATTCCAAATTTTAGAGTGCGAGTTTATGGGAACCTTTAGAAAAGTCTCGATGTTGTTTGGAGATGATTATAAATAAGAAGTTATAAATATTTGTAAATATTTTATGTCCTATTTTCTTTATTTAGAAGCAGATTTTATATTATGTATAATTTTTATGCAAATTATATATAAGGTCACATATTTTCAAATTTAATATTTACCGTGAATGATGCATTTTCCGTCCAGTTTTATTTTGATAATGACAATTGGAAAAAAATTATTTACTTCAATCTGTTTATGTAAACTAATAATTCCATTCCAAGACAACAATAATAAACTGTTTTGAAAAATTAATTTACATTATTATAAAAGAAATCTTAAAAAATGAACGTCTACGGAAACTCATGGACGGAAACTTGGGACATCCATGGTAAATTATATATCAGACTTTAAAATATCCGAAAATGTTTAATTAGTTGCAATTAATTTAACATGATTTAATTGTGTCAAAACAGGAATGGTTTGTCTCCAAACAATTTTTTAAATTAGGTGTAAAAATATATTAGCTATTCAATGAATGTTTTCTTACTTACTTCTTGTCTTACTGATTCAGTTCTAAACAGAAATATGTTCTAAATTCTAAATTGTTAAAAGAAATGTCTTAAAAAGTATTGGAAAATATTTTTAAATAGTTACCAAGTCTTGTTATGAAGTGGAAAGAAGCATGCAAAATCTTATTTTTAACTTGAATTGTATTAAATTTAAAAAATTATTTCTAATACCTTTTTTGCTGATTGTGAGTGTTATAAATACATCTCATAATCAATATAACATTCTATACGTATATGTCTAATAATTATATCCGATAATGTATTATGTTATTTTATTACAGCAGAGATGAGATACTGATATCATATTTTTTTTCTTTTAAATTCATTCGTTTGAAAGTCTATTATGGTATTTAATATTACTTACTGTAATTGCAATTTATCCATTATACTGTATTTGTAATTGGGTCTTTTCGTTAAAGTCGCGTGTAAAAATAATCCTTTTTCTAGAGCGTACTTTCTGTCCTCTATTGTCTGTGATTTATATTATACATAGAAAAAATGCTCAACACTTGTTCTATTTATTGTTGAAAGCAAAACAATATGCACAATATCAAATATTTTTAATGATCATTTTAAATGCATATTAATAAGAGTTATTGACTGAAAAAACTTAACTCTAGAGTGAAATATACATTACAAGACAAAATATCTTTAAAATCTTTATAATATCTCGTAGGAAAATAAGCAATTTAAAGATATACTAAAAAAATTGAATTAGTACTTTGCAGATAAAGCGAAAATATTCTAATATATTTCATATAGCACGTAGCACAAAGTATCTAGAGCACAAATTTCTTTACTTTACAACCACTTACGGTCTAGATAACCAAACACTCGAAAAAGTATTAATTGTGTCTAGGAATGACAATCAAAATTATGTTGCGAGTACAAACTATATATCAAGTTTTTCTGGCGTGCGGCATATTTTATTGTTACCTATACTTAAAAAATAATCATTGAATGTTTTGGATCCTTTAACGATTTATCTATGACCCTCAAGTATAATGAGGCCAACATTTCAATATTCCTTAAAAAATAGAAAAATATCTCTTTAAGTTTAAAATTATTACAGATTGTTTATATACATACATATATTGCTAAATACTATTTTATATTACTCTTGAATTCTGTCGTTATTTATTTTGATTGTCATATTTTATTTTTCCTTTTTATTGAATTCGAATAATGTATAAATTATTTGGTTGTCTAATTATGGATACTTGACTAAAGTGTACGCAAATCAAAATTATTTGCATTTTTTTCAAGCAGTTGTCGAATGATCAGAAATAAATGGTTAATTTCTCTATATGTTGAGTAATGTTTCTGAAATATCTGAATAATTGTTGAATCAATATAAATAAAGGATTATCTACTTAAAAAAATTTAATAAACATAATTGCATTCAAATTAAAAAAGCAACTATAATATAAAGAAAAAATATTGTAATTCAGAGTTTACGCATTCACGCATTCAATCAACATATAATGGTGCAAAGTTCAGATTTTGGACTGAATGGTAAATGTATTAACCCGTCAAGCGCTTTATTAAATTGTATAGGTAAATACTACCAGACTGTATAAGCTTGAAAATAATTTTATTAAAAGTGTATTATATTAACGGTTGAAGCATTTACTATTCACTCCAATCTGTTCTCTGTACAATTACGCATTGGATGAATGGATAGGAATGTATAATACGTTTTTTATAAGCAAGTAATACGTCAAATATTTTATAAAAAATATTTTAAAATAAGTGACTGTAAAATTGTATTTATGTTGAAAGTTTGATTTTGCGAAACTATCGTATCGACCGATATAATTTTATATATTAAGCTGAATTTTATGTGTCAGATTTTTATGCTGCTATGTTAAATTTGAATAAATGGTGTAGTTATACTTTATATAGATCAATAATAATAATAATTTGTCAACAGAAATAAACAAAATATTATTACTTTTCTAATTGTTATCAGAAAAATACATATCTAGAGAATGACGAACGTGGATTTTGAGATTTTGGAGAAAAATATTTTGCACTACTTAATTTTCATTACATTATTTTCACAACTTGATGACCAGTGCATAGATATATCTCTCTTGTTAATTTAAGAAAAGCTAAGGTTTTTTTAGACCTGAGATGTAGTGAATTTAAATTTGATGTAATTAATAATTTTTTATATATTATTTAATAAATTGGAAACCGTAATAAAGTGGTCAGATAGTTTCTTCTCTTTTCAATGAAAATATAATGTGTTTTACTTTATTATGTCCATATGAAATGAACATTTTATAAAGAATCCCCTTTTTATTTATTCTGACGTAAAAGGAAATTTCCTTATAAATTAAAAATATTTTATTTACATGAACTTAGGTATTCACATAGATTCTATTGAAAACTAACAATAATTTATTGCATCATCTTCTTTATAAATAAACAAGTAAGAAATTGAACAAATTTTCTATAACATATGGTATAATTATGTAAATACGTAGACAAAATAATAATAATAACAATAATAACAATGTATAATTTGATGTACAAGAAAAGCATTGGTAAGTAAGTTATATTATAAACATAATATAATGCAATACTTTAAAAATAAAATAAACTTTTGTTGACATTGATTTACTCAATGTATCATATACAATATTCATCATTCAACATTTTTAATACATACAAATTTTTATATACATTAATACTCGTAGTATTAGTATAATTGTTCACATTTAAGTATACACTATTTTCTTAACATTTAAATCAATAGAAACACAAGTCATTTTCCCTAATAAAGTCGATATTTGAGAAAAGGTTCCCGTTATATCTACTTTGTATAAACTTTACCCACAATGGAAATTCTTCAGTGACAAATCAAAGTCACTTTTATTGAAGTGTAGTGTTTCATATTAATATTATATATTTATTTTAACAGTTCATCTCAAATCTCACACTTATTTTCAACTTGAATCACCGTTTCTTTTATTTCAAGTAAAACTCATTTTATCAATTTTTCATTTTCTACTATTAAAGATATTGATTTTTTGGTACATATCATTCTCGTAGGTTTATTCATTAGCAGCAGAACATTGTTTATTTTTATTTTTAAATCAACAACTCAATTTCTGCTCACACACTCATTTTCAATATGTACATGGAATTTTTATAAACAAATTCTTTAAACAATTATGTATAAATTTAATAAAGAGTCAATGCTTTGTTCTCATCATCAAATCACTAATACATATGTATTGAGAATATATATTTCTACAGTGACTTTATGGCAACGCAGAATAGCTTCGTTTTTGCAAAAATATTCTTCGTTGGTATGTATTTTCTTAATATCGTATATCTGACAGTATTTCACAGTGATCATTTATTTCATGTATTCGAACTATCAAGTTATGAGCATATTTTACAAAATTCTGATTCTTCGTGACACGCTTTTACATATTATAGGTTTTTAATCTTCGGAGCCCATACTGGTTCGAGTTTAACCATGTGTATCTTTCTCTTTTTCTCTCCCATTCCCCGAACGTTGTTCCATTCAATTATCGTTGGAACCTCATCAAAATCAAAAATCACTATACTCGAGAATGCAAAACTAAAATATTAATTGAAAGTGTTCAAAATAACAAAAGTTACAATTTCATTTTTTATATTCCTAATTAGGCATTTAAAGTGTAGGTAGAGGCTAATTTTAGAATTTTTAAACAATTATAAACTTGGTTCTTTAATCGAGAGCCTTATTTGATAAATAAAATGTTTTATCACTAGATAACTTATTTTTAAATTTACATAAATATACTTTCTAATTATTGCTGGGGTTTGTTGTTTTTTAAACACATCACTGAGGAATGATTGCATGCTCATTTTGTTGAAAAATCATGACTCAAATGCAATGCAAGTTTTTTGTGAAATAAAAATTATAGCAAATGAGAGCTATGCCAACTGGGATTTAGAGAATCTCGAGGCACCAAGTGGGGCAGATTGAATTTTCAGCGTGGAGAACCGAAAAGGTTTTCGTTTACCCCAACGAGTTGTAATTTTCATAAATACAGAAAATGGACAAATATAGTAGTGGTTTTACTAATCAAAAAGATTATGTACAAAGCTGTAAAAAAAAATAAATTACACCAGCCAACTAATAGGCTCGCGCATCGTCACAGTTTATTTGTATTATCCAATACACAGATTCATCTATATGTACCCAACTATTTCTCTTATTGTAAGTGTTTATTATTATATGTTTAAGCTCTCAACATTTTGGAGCATATACTTTTACATTGATTTGCTTTTGAAGCGTGTTGGAAAAATCAAACAAAGCATTGAACACTTGCGCATCAAACAAGATATGTATACAATATTTATCTATCTACAAAATCTACAATTACAGCATGTAGGGGAGAGTGAGGCAAATCCGGGTACCAAAAAGGAATTTTCAGTTTAAAAAGAATCAAATGAATGAAATAATTCAAATTACCCTCAGAATTCTTTATTGAATACTTAAGTAGAAGAAAATTATAATTATTGCGAAAGAAAATTTTTTTCAACAAATTCTCCATTTTTTCTGAAAAGTGGAAAGTACCTGGTTTTGCCCCGGTGGTAGAGCAAAACCGGGTAGTATCAAAAAAGTATATAAAACATGTAATGTTTTTTAAAAGTTTATTTAATTATTACTTTTTGATACTCTAATTGCCAAAAGAAGTAAAATTTATTGAGATTTAATTAAAATATACTATTTTAATCCTAAAAAACAAATTAAATCTTTAAAAGTCCAATTTTAAGCGGTTTTAGGCAATTTCTTTTATTTTTAAACAAAAGTCTCAAATAAAATTAAGTTCATTGTTGATACAAGTTTCAAATTCCACCTTTGACACAATGGACAGTGAATTCAGTCTTTGGTAGATTTAGAATACAGCCAGTACTTGGTACCCGGTTTTGCCCCGCGCTGTATTACAAAACAAAATGTTATATGTACAGGATATTGTAAAAAATTTAA
>JUFY01029701.1:0-10059 GCA_001855655.1 Leptopilina clavipes | reverse complement strand
GAAGTCATATGTAAATTTCACGGAATCGCTCATATATATTGTTTATGTGATGTAGATATGTATTAAAAATTTTTCTTAATATTAAACTTATTTCCTACTAGAGCCCAAAACTGTAAGAAATTGTAAAATTATTAATACATTATTAATATGACTTTTAAAACTATTATTTTTTGGGTATATCTTTTGTCCCCTTTTTGTCCCCTTTTTCAGAAAAAAAATTCCCCTTTTCCCCTTTTTTGAGGATAAAAGGTACTGTGATGCCTGCACATTTTTAGTATAAAATTCAACTTATTTCGATTTTTACAGTGTGAAAAATTACTATAATTAGACAAATTTTTCAAAAATTGTTTCTAAAAATTATTAAATTTCAGAAGGTTTTAAATTGAATTTTTTTTAAATTTTATTTCCCATGGAAAAACAAATAAGAATTAAATTTAAATATTTATTTAACAAAAATATTGAAATTTTGAATAATTGTATTTAGAAATTAGTGAATGGTAAGGAAATAAAAAATAAAATTTTTATACAATATTAAAGAACTCTTCAATATTGTGCTTGGCACATAAACTCGAGTTTACCTCTCTATTTACATAATATACTATTGTGTACAATTTTCAAAATAAATTATTTTTGGACTTTGTTATAAAATAATAATTATTTAACATTTTGTGGTTGTTCTTTTAAGTTGGTGAACAATTGAAATTTTTACCCAATTTTCACAAACATTAGCTCATTTTGCTCGTTTCATGACTATTTAGCTTCCTCATTATAAAAATTATTTTTTGATTTAAAGTCGATCCGAGGCCTGTATTTTATGAAAAAAATCATTACGATTCGACACGAAATCGACATAAGAAAAATTAAAAATTGGTTTGTTGGCACTTTATTTTAATTTGCTCATTATTGTATATAGATATGCAATTACACGTCTTTTTTTTATCTTCAGTATATTAAAAAATTAACAAAATAGAATACATATATATATATTTTTTTCACAGGCAAACATTTATTGAACGTGTATTTCGAGAAGTTTGTCCTAGCAGAGCAGACAGCGTAAGTTTTGGATACGATTATCCTCCGTTATAAGTTAACTCTTGACTTTTTATTATATTATATATTTATATATACATAAAAAATATATATAAATATATAAACAGAAATCCGTGCATAAAATGTACAACTACAATATCATCAGTTGCATACCATTCACACTTCTCAGATTAACATGTCGTTTGTAAACCAAATTTTTACAATAGTTATGCCTCCTTCTTGACATTATCTTTTGTAAAATTATTCTTTACAAATCCATGTCTGCTAGCTTAAGAAGAAAGAAATAGGAACAGTTTTTAAAAAAAATCATACCAAAACGTTACTTAATAATTAAGTTGCAGTGAAGAATTTTGCAAAATGCTCCGAGTTCTTTCCGAATAATAATATTCCATCACCCAAAGAAAGGCAGACATGAACTTTCAATTTCAAGCAGCTGTGAAGAAATTATTGTTTCTCGAGTGAAAGAAAAGTCACATTGAAAAAGAAAAATCGAAAGTCCACATAAATGTCGTATTTAATCGTTACAAATAAGTATTTTGAGAATTTTTTTACAAGTGCATTTGCGAAAATTGATTCGATATTTAATGAAAGCGTTATAATCTGCTCATGCACTATCAATATTCATTTCACGTTAATTTTGACAACGGTACAATTATGAATATAAATAAATAAACATTATATTATTATATAAAGCAATTTATCACGAGGGTTTGAGAGAAACTTTTTATTATCCCGAAGGAGAGAAAGGAGAGAAAAAATCCTTATCAATGTCCGTTAAAATTTTCACCTATTATGTGAGATTTAGAAACGATTAGTTAGTGGTAAATTCGCTACGGATTTAAAAGATTTGTAAGTAAATATAATCCTCCCTAAATTATTGACTCGATATCTTCCAGAATTACATTCCTTGCAATTATTCACTTTTTCCAAATAAAGAATATTTTTAGTAAGATGTTTTGTTTGGATTTGATTTTATGTTTATGTTTTCTGTCAATATTGATTATTTATTTTTTTACACTTTATATTATTCAACAAAGTATTTTTCTTTTTGACTATATTGCGTATTTCGGTTTTATATCCTTAAGTTAACAACATTTTTCATTGTTTCTACAGTTAATGTACATTATAATTATCTGAAGATGCTTGTCGTCGACGGGCGAAAGCTAATATATAAAAAATAGAATTTATGGATTATTAAAAAACAAATTTACATCCTACTAAAGAATATTTTTATTTGGTTATTCTTCTTAATTTAGTCTTCAAATATATAAAACAAATTATTAAACAATAAATATTTTCATTTACCTAATCTTATTGTCCAGGATTGTAATTCAGGGAAATTTCTTACAGTCAGCAGTTGCAAACCCCTAGATTTAGAAAAGTAGAATTGTTGAATTTTATAATGAATATTGTCGTATCAAAACGAAAACAAGTAGAGTTCGTTGCCTTGAATCTTGAATCCGAGTGTTTAAAATTCTTATCATATAATTTTTCAAGATTCGAGACTTGAGTTCCTCGATTATTGCACCACTGCGATTTTTATGACATAATAATAATGATAATGAAAAGAACAAAAAATGTAGGGAAAGATATCTTGATGACGCGAGGGCATAATAATCGAATTACCGATTGAAACAATTATTGCAAATAATTAAGCATTAAACCAATTGCATAACGCTACAAAAAAAGTTTACAAATTTATAAACAAGCTGAAACAATAAAAAAAAAAACAATTTCAAATCTCGCACTGTGCTTTGTGCGAAGATGAAATTAACAATAAACTAAAAACGTGTACAGACCGAGTATTCGGAAAAAAAATCATGTAGATAAAAATTAAGTGAATTGTTAGGCGCGGGTAATAATGAGAGGAAATAATTTTTATGTCGTATTAACCTATTCTTTAAATAATTTCCTTAAATGGAGATTTCGAATATTTCTATCCTCTGCCATGTTGACAAAATGCGTAATGTAATAATGTGTAACAATAAGTATATATGTATATTGTATATAAATATATATACACAACACATATACATATATTTTTGTAGTTGTAGAAAATTGCGCTCAGATTATTAATCTAAAATAGTGAGATTGGTCACTTTGTCCTTCTTATTGTTGAAATTTTATTTTTTATCTTTTAGTATAATTTTTATTCAGCCGAATAATCGACTGATTTAACAAAATTTGTACATATGTAACCGAATTGTAATTTACCAGAGCAGATATTTTATTTGTCCTGCATAAAATTGTCTATCGAGTTATTATTCATGAGTATAAGAAAGCAGAAATCATTTTTTGTCGAAAGATTTTAACTTAATATAATTTTTTCCTCAGCATGTTATAACTAAATCTTTCAAAGTTTGATGAATTTAATTCTAATTGTATTTTTATTTGTTATAAAATACGATTTTTTTGGTTTTGAGGTTATGTGTTGTCACCATCCTTCTTAATTCATATTAAGGGTGTTTTCATCTTATACAAAAGGAAGAGGGATTGGCAATAGATTGGTAGAGTGGGGGCAATAGGAGTAAGAGAGAAATTAGCGATCACCTCTCTCTCTCTCTCTCTCTCTCTCTCTCTCTCTCTCTCTCTCTCATTGCCCCCACTCGAGGTAGATGCGCACTTTATATCGCGCCCTACAACCTACAAGTGAGCCGCTTAATTTTGTACGATGAAAACTCCCTCATTGTGACCTCTGCTTTTAAAATCTCAATTCAAAACTTTTAAAAAATATCTTTGCCTCTTAAAATACCAAAATTCCAACAGATGTAATTTTCGCATGTGAATTCATGCGAAAATGCAGAGTCAATTTGAAATGTTGGAACCAGGAGGAAAGAATAAAAATCCACTTTCTCACAATTTATATATATCAAACATAACCTCAAACGATAAGTATTTTTATCCATTAGAGAGAAACCGCTGCCAAGTGGTACTACCTTAACATTCATTTTGAGTGCTTAAAATTTTTGTGTTCATTTCATGAACACTGTGCTTCCTCATAGGCATCATTTTTTTATTTAAAAAATTTTTTTAACTCGAAATAAAATTGCAGCATATATTAAAAGATGCGCCTTAAAAACGATCTACTAAATTCAAGAAATATATTTTACAGATGATAATCTAAATAAAGTTTGTAAATATCGTAAAATGTGGCAAAGTCGACCAACCCTTTAAAGCATTTCAAAGATTGATTATTACTGTTTCTATGAAAAAAGTTTAAGTTTTATTAAATAATTTAGTTAAAATAATTGTCAAACAATAATTAATATACGATATTTAAAATTTTAAATGCAGGCTGACCACAGACTTTTACCCGCGTGGCCGACTTTACCTCATTCTGCGGTAATTAAGTTCTGTTTACTTAAAACGCTCCAGTGCTTTAAAATTAATTCATATTGGTTCCTTATTTTATTTTCTGCTTATTTGAGGTTATGTTATGCATCAAATATTCCTAAGATTTAAAAAATGATTAGAATACGGCTTTAAAAAAAAACGCTATTTTTATTACGTGCTTAATCAAAAAAATTTTAGGTTATGTTGTTGATTTTTGAAGTGAAAATACACAAAGAAGATTGAGTCTTAATTAAGTTTTTATTACATTCAAAATATTCAATAAAAACTGTTCTTAATTTTACCTAATTAAAAAGGAACTATTTATTAAGGTAAAACGTATCACTTAACATAAGCTAAAATTTTTAGGAGTTTAGGTACCTTTTGTCGTGGAGCGTCACTTATATAAATGTTAAGAAAAGTGAGGCTGGTTTTCTATTCGAGTTGAGTCTTTTTAGTTTTTTCTTCCTTATACGTAAAGAGGGAAATAATTTTTTTCTAATTGAAACAAAAATAAACGCTGGAGGAAAAAATGACCAGTTTCCTTTTTAGGTAAACCAGTCCTGTATATACATACATAATATTATGTCTACATTAAGATTTTATCATTCTTTTCGTTTCCGCTGTTAAAGATAGATATGATTAAAACAACACTTTTAAATTAATGAATAAAGATAAGAAACAAAACTTTATTAAATAAGGAAGATTTAGAAATACAAATTAAAGAAATACGGTTCGGGATTAAGCTTTGGATTTTAGATCTCGATTTCGAACAATTTACGCCGCACACGGCCTCGAAGCTTGCTTCCGCCACTCTACTTTCTTTTCTACCTAACCTCTAACTAACCTAACCCTATTCCTTTCTTGCACTGTTCTCGCGCCAAATACAAATTTGAATAAAATGATAATAGTTTTCTATAACAATCGGCTATCCTGTCAAAGGTTTGGTCTCCAAACCGCTACATTACATAGTCGTTTAAGTATTGAGGTCTTCGTCGCTCTCTTCTGTTTGGAATTTCAACCTTTGATTCTTGAGAAATATTTTTCGTAACTTTCGTCTCGTCTAAATCATCTGATTCTTTACAAATATTTTCATTTTCGATCGTAGATTCAACGTCACTTTCCATATCATCACTCTCACACTCGTTATCCTGATTTCCCCCATTCAGTTCTCTATACTCCTTCTCCTTGACTGTACTCGAGAACTGCCGCAAAAATCGTTAGGAAGGCGTTACCTAGCTGTTTCTCATCTTTTGTGGCTGATCTTAGCAGTACCAACGCCAGAAAACTGGACAGTTGGATTAACTGTTGTTCCTCCGATGATGCTGCTCCAGTGGACGAAAATCTGCTCAATACCTGTCCTATGTATTGTTTGAATCTTTCCGGATTTGACTCGTCGTATGAAGTGATCAGTCCTTGGTAGGCCTGTTTCTCTGCTGCTGACATTGCAGCTTCAGCGTAGTGCACTGTGGGAACAGAGAAACTAGTGATGGCTGACAATGCCGTAGGAGCCGACATGTTGATCTTGTAAAATCCGTCGTTAGCGTATTTGGTCTGTGGCCAAACCGGATCGAAGTTACGGGTTCTCGCGATGGAGACTACATCAAGCAAGGTTGCTTCAACTGTGACATAGTCGTCTATTAACCCGTGGAGATAGAATTTGTAGAAACGGATTAAGACGCGGAGAAGTTCTTCTCGTTTCTCATTCTTATTCGGGAAGTTGATAATATGCTCTTTCTCCTTCACCCAATCATCATTGAACCCGGTGGAACTTGGAGAAGTGTCATTTTCGAATCTCTGAACCGTTTCATTTCCCCTTGCACATGCGTCAGTTAAGAATACTTCTAATTCAGATCGCGACACGTTGTCTAAGTCCAAAATTTAGCTTTTCCTTTTCGACAAGATACATTCCACAAATATTTTCATTTTCGATCGTAGATTCAACGTCACTTTCCATATCATCACTCTTACACTCGCTATCCTGATTTCCCCCATTCAGCTCTCCATACTCCTTCTCCTTGACTGTACTCGAGAACTGCCGCAAAAGTTGTTGCCAGAAGTGTGTTTTCTTTCGGGTTAAGCTGACGGAAATGCCCATGATCGATAATTCTTGCCCAGTTCAAACAAGTTTGAGGATTGTTTTTCTTCAACTGAAATGTATAGAAATCCACAATCGCCGACCAGGATGCTTTAGTTTCTCATCTTTTGTGGCAGATCTTAACAGTACCAACGCCAGAAAACTGGACAGTTGGATTAACTGTTGTTCCTCCGATGATGCTGCTCCAGTGGACGAAAACCTGCTCAATACCTGTCCTATGTATTGTTTGAATCTTTCCGGATTTGACTCGTCGTATGAAGTGATCAGTCCTTGGTAGGCCTGTTTCTCTGCTGCTGACATTGCAGCTTCAGCGTAGTGCACTGTGGGAACATGCGTCAGTTAAGAATACTTCTAATTCAGATCGCGACACGTTGTCTAAGTCCAAAATTTAGCTTTTCGTTTTCGACAAGATACATTACAAGCAATTGTTTACGTGAAATTTGACATACCTGCGCATTTTCGGGAAATAAAAATAATTGCTGATTCGCCTCACGGTTTTATCTACCCCGAAATGACTCGACAGGTCGTGATACCTCAATACAATAGCCTTCCTGAACGATTTCGGAACAACGTAAACTTTGCGCTGTTGATTTCCGTCTTTTAGTCTTTTGTACAATAAGCCGTCTTTTAAACAAAATTCTCGTGGTAACCCCTTTTCCGATTTTGTTCTGTCGCGTTTTTTTTTCTAAAATGTCAATAATTACTTTTAAGTTCTCGTCTGATCTTTGATGCATCAGTATTTCGTCTTCTTTGGTTTCAATTGTCATTACATTCCCCTTTGGAATGTCATCAATTGGTCATTAACGTGAGACATTTTACTCCCTTGTCGGTGTTTAATCTCTAAATTAAATTCGGATAATTGACTTATCCAACGAGCAATTTGTGGACTCTGCGTCTTCCACGCATTAACATTTACAAGGCATTGACAATCTGTAATAACGGTAACCGGAATTGCAATTAAATACGACCTGAGCCTTTCCAAGGCCCACTTAATGGCCATCAATTCAAGTCGGCTTGAATGATATTTTTCTTCTGTTTCACCCGTACGTCTACTCACCGCATAAATCATTCGAAGAGGATCATCTTCCTGATCGGCCTGTAATAAAATCGCTCCTATTCCCTTCGAAGATGCATCAGTGTGTAATTCCGTTTTCCACGCTTTCGGATTAAAAACTTTTAAGACCGGTTTCCGTAATAAATTTTGCTTTAAGACGGTAAACGCCTCCTCGCATTCTTTCGACCAAATAAATTCGTCAGTTTGTTTCAATAGATCAGTTAAGGGTGAAGCTATTTGCGCAAAATTGGGTACGAAGCGCCTAAAGAAACTCGCTAAACCCAAAAATTGTCTCACCTCGTGAACCTATTGAGGTTTTGGGAATTCCGCGATTGCAATAATCTTGACCTTTCCCGGTTGAATCATTCCCTCACCCAAAATATAACCAAGGTATTCGACTTTTCTTAATCCAAATTTACTTTTCTTTAAATTAATTGTTAAATTCGCATCTTTTAATAGTTTTAACACGAATATTAAATTTTCGAGCAAATCCTCCCACGAACTGGCATAAATGCAAGTGTCATCGAAAAAGGTGAACGCTTTCCCCTTTCGTCTTGCAATCCCTAAAACCATGTCCATGAATTTCGCGAAATACTTTGGAGCTCCGGCTAATCCAAACATTGCCCTCTCACATTTTCCGGTTTGAGTTTCGGTAATGAAAGAAGTGTATTTCTTAGACCCTTCCTCTAGTGGAACTTGTAAATAAGCCCAAGCCAAATCCAAAATTATGAAAATCGTCGCGTCATTAAGATTTTCAAGTAAATCGTCAAAGTTTGGTATGGGGAAATTAATAGGTTTCGTATTTTTATTTACCATCTTTTTTTCGTGTTAAGAATGCCGGACTAGCATATTCTGCATCTGTTTCCGTTACAATATTTAGTTTTTTATAATGTGTTATAATTTGATCCAAATCCCGTCTATCATCCGCGTTTAATCTATAAGGTTTGCACTGCACCGGTTGTGCATCCTCTTTCATCTCTATTTTCATTTCAATACAATTTGTTTTCCCGAGTTCTTCCAAATTTTTTGAAATACAATCTCGATACTCGTTTAAAATATCTACTAAAGCTTGTTTTTGTTCAAATGTAATCGACTCATCTGTTATGACTTCTTCGAATGTAATTTTATCTTTTATTTTAATCTCATTTTTTTCGACGATTAATATTTTGCCTCCAATTTTCTGACCAATATTAATTTCCTCAACTTTTTCAGACATATTCATAACCGGTAAAACGATTTCGCGATTATTTACAATTGTATTTATTAAATATATGGACCCTGGTTCCATCTTTTTTTGTTCATTCGCGTGTATTTCTGTTTTACGTTCTGTTAATTTTTCAATTTTGCTCGTATCTATTTCCGAGAAATTTAACTCTAAACCGTATCTCGTATAGGTTAGGTTCAATGCTTCCGTGAATGGACGTCCTAAAATAACATCAATAATTTGCACGTCATCAGGAACTACTAATAGAGTTAATAATCTTGGATTTAAATCATCGAAAAGGAGAATTTCATTAATAGTTCCCGGGCTTTCAACTTTACTCCCACCGAAACCCTCCAATTGACAAAATACTCGTAGCATTTTAAATCCTCCCTTTAAAACAACTGTCGATTTTATTGTGCATACCGACGCACCCATGTCAACTTGAGCTCGCAAATCACAAATACTTCGTGATAGACAACTATTTCTTAAGCGATGCATACATTGTAAAAAAAGTAATGTAAAATTTACAGTTCTCAGTTATGCGAGGAAATTAACTAGAACTCAGTAGGGCAAATAACAAATCTTGACTGTATGTATTTACAGCGTCACGTATGAGTACTGTAAATTTACATGTTCATGTATCTTTCTAACCTCAAAATGTAAATTCACATTACTATAACTTGTAACTTTACAAACTAAAGAAAGTGATTTTACTTTTGAATATGTAAATTTCGTTGTAGCTTTACATTGTTTTCCTATTGGAGAGCTATGAATTGCTTAAGAAATAGTTGTCTATTGTGAACTCAACCTAATACTAAACTTGTACAAAATGGGGGTTTTCGGCAGTCGCTCAAAAAGTGATTGGATCGTTAGGCCGGAGCAGAATGAGCACTTAAATCGCAAATCGTAGAATCGTAAGTCGTAAATCGTAAGTTTTAATAATGAGCAAGAGAAGGATAGATAAGTAAACTATCCTTCTTTTAAGTGCTCATTCTGATCAGGCCTATTGAGAGCACTTTGTGATTGGTTGATCTAACAGCAAGTTGAATGCTGATTGGATACTTAGTGATCCGGATCACTTTGGATCACTTTTTGAGCGACTGCCGAAAACCCCTAATGTATACCTATGTTATTGCTTATTGTCTATAATGGAGAGTCCACAATATAGTTGCAAAAGACAAGTTTCAAGTACAAGTGCAAGTGCGAACCCATGCTAAATGTATAGGAATCGCACTTGCACTTGATACTTGCCTTTTGCACCTATTGTAGACGCTCCTTAAATCGCCGTTGATAGGAAACTCTGCACCACACCAAAAGTTTCTA
>JUFY01029697.1:0-10669 GCA_001855655.1 Leptopilina clavipes | reverse complement strand
CATATTGGATCCGCCATTTTGAATTTTTAAAAACTAACACCATATTCGTAATGAGCGACCTCATAAAGCCATGAGTAATAAGTTTCAGTTGAATTTGGACAGTTTTTAATTTTTCAGTTTTTTGGGGGTAGTTTTCGTTAATTTTTTTTTTCTGGGGGTGAATTTTTGTTTTTTATTTTTTTTTACAATGTTTGGAATATTTTTAAACATATGTTATTGTAAAAGTAAAAAAATAAATTTTTCTGAGATTTATACAGTTTTTTTAAATTTTGTGGTTTTTGGCCTTTTTTGTGGGGGTGTATTTCAAAAAGAGTAGATTTTTTGCAAAATGCATTTGCATGTATTTGTCACATTATCCCTCCCCTTCAAAATGAGACCTTATTCGAGTCGGTCTGTTAAATTTTAAGAAAGTTATGATTTTTTGAAGTAGGTGGGACGTATGTGTCCCACTGGCCACGAAAGGGTTAATATCTCAGTCAGTAAAAAAGAACAACACACTCCAAGCGACTTTAAATTAAAGTCTATAATAAATATTTATATATTCCGCTAAGATGATTTAAATATAAATGTGGCGCCATCTTTTGGAGGCAGACTGAATTAAAAAGGTCTATAAATTGGGTGGGAAAATTTAAACCTCTTACAAGGGAAGGGTGTATGGAGAGTAACCCCTCCGCCGTTAAGTGGTCCAGAACCCGCCTTACTCTACTACTGTCTTTGAATAATAAAATTTAGTGGCGCCATCTAACGGAGGCTGCCAAAACTAAAAATGCCGGTAAAACAGAACACCCCCATCAATAAAATTGAAATTTAAAAAAAAAAATTCAATATCCCTTCAAGGGACTTGCAATTATGAAAAAAAATTATTACCCCTCCAAGGGACTTGAAATTTTGAAATAAAAATTATGCTTCCTCCATAGGACTTGAAAGTTGGAAAAAAATTTATACCCTTACTAAGGAACTTGAAAATTTACCACTGTCGGTAAGGTAGATTCCTACATTACCAACCTCCGCCGGTAAGTGGTCCAGAACCCGCCTTGCTCTACTACTGTCTTCTTTAGAAATTGAATTCGTCAAACCGCAATTTTTTAAGTAGAGGTTGGTCGACTTCGATGAGAAATTAATTCACTTCTTTTAGTTTTTCATTTTTAATTTTGGTATTTTGGTAATCTAGATGTTGAACAGACTCTTGAACATCATTTTCATTCTTAATGTCAGTTGATTGATCACCACATATTTTTTCATTAGTCTTTTTGGGAAACTCAAATTTTTTATAAGGAATTCTGTACATTTGTGATTTGCAAGATTTGCAAATAAACTTTTCAACATTATTTCCACATATTAAATTAGTTTTAAGAAGATGTTCTCATTGCGGGGATTCAAAAAATCGATTTTTATTTTTTTGCATTTTTTGAAAGCCATATATGTGTAGAATAAATAGCTGAAGTGATATTAGGATCCCATACATATTTTTGATTTAAGACGCTCTTAAACTCACCTCGACGCCTCCCGTTCATATAATGCTTATTTAATTGTCAGAGCAAGATAAGTCTTATTCAGTCTTATCTTGCACTGACAATTGAGTAAGCATTATATGAACGGGAGGCGTCGACCTGCTTCATAAGCGCTAAGTGCGATATTCGGGTAACAAGTTGATTATATTAAATCTGCAATTTTAAATTTTAATTTTGTAAATCTGACCTGAAATTCGTGCTCAGCGATCCCAAAAACATATAAATATGTATTGTTTGTTGAAATTAATCAAGTTGTATATTTACTGAAATAATTTGTATATAATAGTTATGAAAACTTCATACGCGTTGTTCCCAAAACAAGATTTTTCAATCTGGTAGGCATCGTAGCGTCTTAACTATTTAACCAATCAACTTCGGGTTTGCGGCTAATTAAAGGTAACTAAATTCTTCTGGGGTTATACCTTTAATATGATATATTTGTTAACCGTAAAGATTTTTTACAAGAGGTCAAACATAAAAAAATAATCCAAAAACACAGTTTTTTAAAAAAATCAGACAGTGATGGAGCAATTCTGACAGTAAATTCGTTTTCAGTGGTCCAAAATACTGAGGTAGGTCTTCTTCAATAAACAGACAACTTTTTATTTTTTGTGTGCCTGAATATTAATTTAAACGAACGATAATAGTTGAATGAAACGAAAAAAAAATTAAAGTAAATAAAATTTACTTTAAGGGGAAAGTTAATAAAAATAGTTATTTATGATACAAGTGCGTAAGATCGTTGATTATACGAGTGTGACGTTTGCTGCTCGACCCGAAGGCGAGTGATGCAAGTCACACAAGTATAATCTGATTTACGCACGAGTGTCATACAACATTTTTTGCAACACTAAAACACCTAAACTTGCAGCAATATTGGCAACATTGCTTTAACTATGGGTATAGGAGGGGAACTATAAAATAAAAAATTTGAGCAGCTAAAATAAAAAAATGTTTATATAAATTGTTGTTTATAAGTCTTATTTCAGTGTTTCTCATTAAGCAGTCACAACAAAGCGTAAAGTAAATTTCAGTGCGTAAAGTAATCACTTTACGCACCGTTCTATAAAGCGGTTCTTTACACACAGTTTTCGGTGTGTAAAATTTAACTTTAGAGGTTAGTGTTGCAAAAAATATTTTTATTTGCGAATTATAAACAAAGTGATCAGTTTCTTGACTTTTTGTCGTAGTCATATTTGCAGTTTGGGCATTCCTTAAGTTTTACATTACGCAATCCACATCCGAACCAGAAAACATGCATTTGGAATGAATGTAATTTTCGTAATGATGGTCTCTTTCTTTGCAATTCCAACAACCAAACTGGCAATTTTTTTCTAACCATTGCAAAGTTTTAGAACTTCTGTTGAAAGGAGGATTGATTTTCATATTGTGTTTGTAGATCTACGTTCTTTTGGTTAATCTTTGTAATCTAAGTAGTTTCGTTACATTTTACATTAGGGACTGTTTGGACCTGAACAGAATTACGATAGGGAGATTTTATCAAAAGCGTTAAACATATAGGGTGTTTCAGGAACGATGACTCTGTTAAGAGGCTCCTTTCCATTAATATTTTTATTAATATTTTAATATGCTTAATATTTTTCCGAATTTCCTCGTACGTTTTTATACTCATCTTCCGCAAGATTGGCATCAATCAAGGCCGACAAGAATTTTTTGCGACGATTTGCGATGAATTAAAGAATTTTGAAGTACGGCTTAACGCATTTCCAACCCGGATGTTGTTGAATCATTGTCTCATCTTCTTTGGTCCATTCCGCAACAATTTCCTTAAATTCTTATTTTTCTTTACACAATTTTTCGTATTCTTCAAAAATTTTTTCATAGCTTTCCACCAATTAAAAGTAGGTCTTGATAAGTTTATTATATTTCTAAATAGAAATGGACATTTTGGTAAAAATCAGTGAATCGAATTTAAAATTTTTCTGTAACAAAATCTCCAACTTTAAAAACAACGTGTAGTCTTCGTAAATTATAGGATTTGAAACTTTTTAAAAGAGGAATCTAGGTTTTTATATGTTAGATTTTTTGTTTAAACTTTATTAAACAAACTTGAATTTGGTAAGAAGATAACTTTATTATGAAAAGATATAATATAAACGGATTTGCTGTTTCGATTTTAAAAAAGCTACATTGTAATCTTCTAACAACGAACTGAAACTTTAGCATTACTTTATAGAGTGGTAAGAACAGATAGAAAAATGTTTTCAATACTCCGATGCGCCACTTGTCGGGCTCTAATTAAAACTAAATTCAAAATTAATTAACACATATAAAAACTTATTTTTACTTTAACACTTTCCCTTGTTAATTAAATTTTAATTTTTTTAAAAATTACAAATGTTTTTCTTTTTCTTTAAACAAGTCCCATTTTCACACACAACATCTTCAGGCGTAATCTTGACAGCGGCTTAGTCATAATATCTGCCAATTGTTCTTCTGTAGAAACTTGACGAACTCCTAGTTTTCTTTCTGTCACTTTTTCACGAATGAAGAAATGCTTGATCGAAATGTGTTTCGTTCTACGAAGAAATTCTGGATTCTGTGCAAGTCTCACTGCTGCAGAATTATCAATTTGAATTTCCGGAACCTGCTTTAGTTTGACCATACCTTTGAACAATCTGTACAGCCAAATAGCCTCTTTCGCACCTTCGCTTGCTGCAATGATTTCTGCCTCAGTTGTCGAAGTAGCTACCACTGTTTGCCGTTGACTGAATCAAGAAATTGTTCCTCCAGCGTATTTGACAACGACTCCTGAAGTTGATCGTCCTGTTTTTATACATCCTCCAAAATCAGCGTCACTATAAACTTCTAGAACACAATCTTTCGTATTCTGATAATATTGTATTCCCTGATCCAAAGTCCCTGCAATGTACCGGAAGACTCTCTTTACTCGTGTCACATCTTCTAAAGAATGATTTTCGAGTGACCTTGCCAAAAATCCTACGCTGTATGCCAAGTCTGGTCTCGTACCAAGCATCAGATACATCAGCGCTCCAACAAATCGTTTATTTCAGCATCTTGGTGCTTGTTTGAGTACTTAAATGTCCTTGCCATTTCGATGATTGTGCGATTTTCGCGTTCACTTCCGCCGTTTTGTTCTGGTGTAAAAGGAGCTGTCAACCTTTGTGTGATTCCACTTTCTGTAAGAATTTTCCTTACCTCTGCACAGTCGAATTCTCCGCCATTGTCAATAAAAATTTTTTTAATTCTGTGCCCTAGAGTTTCAGAGTGAGCTAAAAACTGTTTCAATACTACTTTAACGTCTGATTTTTGTATAATTAGAAAGCCATATTTAATTTTGTGAAGCAATCTTTAAACACAACTAAATATTTCTTTTTACTAAAAGACTCAGAAAAAGGTCCTACCACGTCAGTTGAAAACAATTCTCCAGGACTTGTTGCTCTTTCTCTAGTTCTAAAAGGTAGACGATGTTCTTTTCCGAAAATGCAGGGTTCACACAGTTCTCTTACTAGCTTTATAGTGATGGCCAACTCTCTTTCAAGCATCTCTTTTACATGACGTTTGTCTTGGTGGCCCCATCTCTCATAATACAATTATAGGGTTGATTCACCTGCCTCTGCTACATAGACCTTTACTTCTTTCTCTGGAATAACTGGTTCGATGGCTGCCTTGAATAAAGAACCGCATACTTCACGATTTCCACAAAGAACTGTTTTCTCATCCACCTCAAGCCAGCACTTCGTTGCTGATGAACTAAATTTGCTATTCATATTCCTATCTTGAGCTGCTAAAACAGCAAAATAAATTTCTCGAAATATTAGGAACATACCAGACATCATTTAAAGTCATATTTAAAACTTTTTCTTCAGTGAAGGAAACAACTTGAATGGTTCCTTTCCCTACAGCCTTGAAAGATTCCTTTCCAGCAGCTTTAATAACACTGGGATTTTTAAACTCCTTAAAATCAATAAAAAGATCTGGCCAATCTGTGACATGCTTTGTTGTCCCATTGTCTATTTACCATTCTGTTGAAATTTGATTTGCAATATTGATTTCTTCGCTGCTAACGTAAAGGGCTACGTTGGTGTCCAGGGCATTGCTCTGAGGGCTATTATCAACTTTTTTCTTAGGTCGACCATCAGCAATCCACTTTTTGCATTTAATTACCCAATGTCCCTTCCCATTGCAATAATTGCAAGTATCATTTTTTCTTGATTTATGTAAATCTCGTGTTGGATGTAGTTTACTCATTTTAGACACCAGAGCTTCTTCGGTGACTTCTTTATTTATGTTTTTTCTAAAATTTCTTTCGTACATACACAACTGGTTTGTAAGTTCATCAAAATATTTCTCTTCATCTTTTGACAATAACATCCAACTTGAACGGAAATTTTCATACTCACTTGGTAAAATCTGCAAGGTTTTGCACACTAAAATTAAATTCGGCAATTCATTTTCTTCCTTAGCTTTTAATCCGTTGTTGAGTTCATTCCAAAACTTCTTAATTTTGCAATGTGAGTTGACAAATCTTCACCTTTTACCCATCCAAGCGCAAAAAACTCGGTACATATCTTGAACAGCTGATCTCTGGATGATGCTTCGAAATGTTACTTTAAAGCTTCCCATGCTTCGTGTGCTGTTTCTTTGTCTATGATTTTCTGATAGACGTCGTCTGTAACTGAACTTGAAATCATCGATTTTGCGTAACTATTAGCATTACGGTATAAATCACTTTTTTGTTTGTGTTTCTTAGTATCGGCTTCTGAAGCGTAGTCTTCCAAGGGCTCTGGTTTTTCTAACTTTTTGTCGATGACGTCCAAAGCACCTTCCTGATAATCTAGCATATCGCGCATTTTTCTTTTCCATACTGGACAGTCTGACTCACCGGCTAAAGGCTTAATGTGTTTTGCTAAATCCATTTTTCGAAACTTATATAGAACTTAACATACACTGTTTTTCTTTCTACAGATAACATAAACAAAAACTATTTTTCTTTGAACGATGTTTCGTGTGTACTGGAACCCATAACCTGTTAGATTTTTTATTTAAACTTTATTAAATAAACTTGCATTTGGTAGAAAGATAACTTTATTATGAAAAGATATAATATAAACGGATTTGCTTTTTCGATTTAAAAACAGCTACATTGTAATCTTCCAACAACGAACTGAAACTTAAGCATGATTAAAATATTCTCAAAACCTGCTTTACTTCTGGGTAATGAACCTATTATAAAGCTACTATCAACCAGGGTTCATCGATATTTCTTTGTCCTATAAGACCATAGCGAGCTCTTTGTTTCACCTTACATTTCTGACAGGTATCACAATGATTGACATATTTAGAAACGTCTTTATATCAACCGGGCCAAAAATAATTCATAGCAACTTTATAATAGGTTTTCTTGGTTTCAAGATGACAGGGTTGAGGGTCATTATGACATTCAGAGAAGATAGCATTATGGGAGTCATCATCAGGGACCAATTTCCAAGCATTGAGATCTTTTACTAGTAAAGAAACAACGGGATCGGGTTTATAAACACGAATCTGAAGTCCATTTTGCTCCATCACGTCAGGATTTTTTTCTAACCTCAAAAAACATGTCGGATTTTGAGAGGTAGGTGATTTTTATAAAAATTGATGAATTTACTTCAAACTTGGTATCTGGGGGATTTTTGGGTCACTGATTACGAATCTAAAGTCAGATTTTCAAAATTCAAAATGGTGGATTCAATATGGCGGACTTTATAAATGAAAATTGAAAGTTTTTTATAAAACTTGGTATCTAGGGTTTTCGGGGTCGCTGATTGCAAATCTGACGTCAGATTTTCGAAATTCGATGTCTAATTGAATATTAAGGAATTATTTTTAAAAAATTGTTAGATTTTTAAGAAATTTGGTATCTACAGGTTTTTTAAGTTGTTTAGTGTGATTTTTAAGCTAGTTTCTCACATTTTCAAATATGGCTTCTATTAAATTTTTTCATAAGGTATTTCTTGGTAACAGATTGGATATGTTTGGTGCAGAAACAGAATAAGAAAGTGCATTGTTTCATTCTGCATCTTATTCCTGATGGACATATCATTGTCATCAAATCAGGGCTTTTTAAAATCAAAACAACACAAAGACTTCAAATGCTGCAAAAATCAATTTTAAAGCCTTAACGTCAAAACACATATGCAACAGCAATGCAGATGCATTTTGTTATATATGTGGACAGTTCGATGTTCCAAAGAAATCGTAAACCAATCAATGACAATATTAGACAAATTTACAAAGATTGTTTTGATTTTGAGTTAATCACTAACATGAGTAAAACTGAGAAAAATGCGTGACTTAGTTTAAAATTAATTGTTGAAAATTTTCTGGGAAATAACAAAAGCGAGAATTGGAAATAAATGGCAAATAATATGATAACAAACTTCGGAAAGCCAAGATGATTGATGAGCTTGAAGCTATATTTCTTAGAATCAAATCTACAGTACTTCCCCGAAAATTTAGGAGACTACAGTGAGAAAAAGGGAGAGCGATTTTATCAAGAGCTTAAAGAAATGGAATGTCGTTATTAAGGAAGGTGGGGCGTAAATATGATCGCCGACTTTTGCTGGATGCTGGAAAGGGATGTTGTACCAGGTGGTCTGATCGTAAAGAGAAAACCGCTACACAGGTCTTTTGAAATTAAAAGAGTTCGCTACCATAAAAAGGAATAAAGGAAAATTATATATTTTACAACTGACACATTGGCTTTTGACAATCTATCTTCAGATTTGCATTCAGCGACCCCACAAACCCCTAGATACCAAATTTTATGTAAATCTTAATATTTTATAAAAATTCATCCATCATATTGGAGGCACCATTTTGAATTTTTAAAATATGATTTTACATTTGTAATCGGCGACCCAAAAAACCCTTAGATACCAAGTTAAATGTAAATCTAAATATTGTTCTAAAATTCGGCTGACATATTGGATCCGACATTTTAAATTTAAAAAATTTAACTTCGGAGTTGTAATCAGCGACCCAAAAAACCCTTAAGGGCCCGTCCCATGTAGGCGTGAAAACGGAAAACGGAAAGCGTTTAGCCAATAGGAACTTCCGATTCAATGGAAATCATTCTAATAGAGAATTCTTATTGGCTTAACGTTTTCCGCTTTCCGTTTCACGCTACCATGGGACTGGCCCTTTAGATACCAAGTTTGAAATAAATCTTAAAATTTTTTCAAAATTCGTCCGCCATATTGGATCCGACATTTAAAATTTTAAAAATCTAATTTCAGATTCGTAATCAGCAACCAAAAGACCCCCAGATACCAAGTTTGAAGTAAATCCATCAATTTTTAAAAAAATCACCTACCTCTCAAAATCAGACATATTTTATGAGATTAGAAAAAAATCCTGACGTGATGGAGCAAAACGGACTTCGGATTCGTGTTCAGCGCGTCAAAATACATAGGGCTAGGATATTCCGGTCAAAAGTACATGACATTTTTTTTTTTGGGGCTGTGTAATTTGCCAAGTAGGATATTTTTCAGAAAGATTTTTTACAGACATGAATCGACGAATATACCAAGATAAATTAGGGGTCATAATTAGGTTAAGACATTTTTTAGAGTTTTCGAACATTCCAGAGAGGGCATCTGGGACATAATTATAATTTCCTAAACGATAACTAAACAATCCAGTTGTGTTACAGTATAATTGCGTTCAGCTTCAAGCAAGGATCGGCTGGCATAAGCGATAACGTTTTTTGTTCCATCGATTTTTTGTATCACAACTGCGTCAAAACCAGTGACACTAGTGTCAGTTTAAATTTCGAAAGGAAGATTAAAATCGGGACGGGTATACATTAGATGTTTTTTAAGTTCTTAAAATGCCCTATTGAAAAATCCCATATGGGAACATATAGGAACACATATGGGAACCCATAAAGGAATCCATATGGGAACCCATCGTAGTTCCCATATGTGAACCCACCGGTTCCCATATGATGTTAATATCCCATAAAGGAACATATATGGGTTCCCATATGGAATCCTATTATGATTAGACATTAAAAATATAATAACACATATGGATTCCTGTATGTGAATCCATTTGAAATATAATAACCCATATATGATCCCATATAGGTTCCCTTATGAAATATATTATCTTGTATATGATCCCATATGGGTTCCCATATAAAATATATATTTTTATATATGATCACATATGGGTTCCTGTTTGAAATATATTACTTTATATATACTCCCATATAGGTACACATATAAAATATATAACTCGATATATGATCCCATATGGGTACACATATAAAATATATAACTCGATATATGATCCCATATGGGTTCTCATATGAAATATATAACTTCACATATGATTCCATATGGGTTCCTGTTTAAAATATATAACTTCATATATGGGTTCCCATATAAAATATATTACCTTGTATATGATCCCATATGGGTACACACATAAAATATATAACTCTATATATGATCCCATATGGGTACTCATATGAAATATATAACTTCACATATGATCCCATATGGGTTCCCTTATGAAATATATTATCTTGTATATGATCCCATATGGGTTCCCATATAAAATATATATTTTTATATATGATCACATATGGGTTCCTGTTTGAAATATATTACTTTTTATATACTCCCATATAGGTACACATATAATATATATATCGATATATGATCCCATATGGGTACACATATAAAATATATAACTCGATATATGATCCCATATGGGTTCTCATATAAAATATATAACTTGTGTTCCCATTTGAAATATGTTACCTTATATATGATCCCATATGGGCTCCCTTTTAAAATATATTACTTTATATATGATCCCATATGTTTTCCCGTTTAAGTATATTACCTTATATGGGTTCACATATGAAATATATGCCTTTATATATGATCCCATATGGGTTCGCATGAAATATATTCCTTTATATATGATCCTATATGGGTTCCCATATAAACTATATTACCTTATATATGATCCCATATTGGTTCCTTTTTGAAATATATTCCTTTATATATGATCCTATATGCGTTCCTATATAAAATATATTATCTTTATATGATCCCATATGGGTACACATAAAATATATAACCTTATATATGATCCCATATGGGTTCCCATATATCTTT
>JUFY01029690.1:0-19990 GCA_001855655.1 Leptopilina clavipes | reverse complement strand
GCCATAATTAAAAACGCGACTGATATTGTTGTCAAATGATTAGTTATTACTTTTTATGCTCTTTTGGAGCAAAAAGAAGTAATAAAAATGTTTTTGTTAAACAAATTCTGAAATTCACATGTTGGTCAACCTGCAAGCCTCTCCCCTATTTATTACTGATACTCATCATCATTTGTTGCTACCGTGAAAAAAGATTGTTTTTCTGTTTATTATCATCGAATATATATATAATTTATTTTAATTAAATTCTAAAACAGAAATTAATACTGCGTCTTAGAAACTCTTTGATGACATTTTATTTGCGCCTGATGATGATAAAAATCTCGCAAATTCTATGGTGTAAATATAAAATTTTCCATGACTGACAAAGTTTCATGATGAGGAATTTTTTTCTTTATATGTGTCCTATTTTTGATAGTGTTAGATTTTCTTTTTCTCATTTCTTTCGAAATCCCTCGTGATTTCACATAATGCTCAAAACTGCTGACAGCATATTTGGTTTACAAGGCCATTTACATCCCTATACATTTCGTACGTGTGCAAGATAAACACGATTCGTAGCCAAATTCGATGAACCCCTCCGCGTCAGGGTCCTCGGGGTGGAATTTTATGATTGCCGCTCCACCAATAATATATCCAATCCTCGCTTCTTTCCGAGACCTTTAACGTCGCGGTATCCCGTAAAAAACTACATACGTTGTCCTGTTTTTTACGTCTCCTTTGGGTTTTGTCGATGTTTCTATACATTTCCCATATACCATTACACACCCCATAAAGCAGAACCAAACTAAAGTGATTAGAGTGTTCTCAAAATTAGCTCAAAATTATTTCCCAGGGTGCGATTTTGTAATTTCACTTTGACTTTCGATTCGATATTGACTTTAACTTTGACTTTGACTTTGACTTTGACTTTGACTTTGACTTTGACTTTGACTTTGACTTTGACTTTGACTTTGACTTTGACTTTGACTTTGACTTTGACTCATTCAGAAACTCCTTTGTAGTTTCATAAAATTTCAATTTGTCAATGTCAAAGTTAAAGTCAATATCGAATCGAAAGTCAAAGTCAAAGTCAAAGTCAAAGTTAATGTAAAAAGTCAAAATTAAATTTAAAGTCGAAGTCAAAGTCAAAGTCAATGTCGAATCGAAAGTCAAAGTCAAAGTCAAAGTCAAAGTTAATGTAAAAAGTCAAAATTAAATTTAAAGTCGAAGTCAAAGTCAAAGTCAAAGTCAAAGTCAATATCGAATCGAAAGTCAAAGTCAAAATCAAAGTCAATATCGAATCGAAAGTCAAAGTCAAAGTCAAAGTCAAAGTCAAAGGTAAAATTTCTGAATAAGAGGAAAAATTAGTTTTCAGTAGAGTAGAAAAATTGGAATTTTTTTTTATCAATTTTAGATTCTATAGAGAAAGAGAGGGAAAGGTGAACGAGAGGAAGGGAATAAATTTGTCTGTTGGGAAATTCAATTAGCCCAAGTCAGGTGAAAAATTGAGAGCCACAAGGTTTCTGCTTACTAAGTTGGATACGGCTGTGAGCTCGTTAGACTGTTAGAGGTTACGTTATGGGAATGAAGGTGGGGTTGTGAGTTAGCGGATTAATAACGCGTGGCACGAGGCTAATCAGCTGGTGTAGAGTTCACGGAACATTTGGATCGTAGTTGGTAGGTGTAGAGTGCTATGAACCCCCCCATAACAATATCATATTCACTCGTAACCAACCCCCTTAAGTTATTAACCTCTAAAGTTACCACAGTCACCCTCCACACACTTAATTACTCGAAAACCTTAAATTTTTTTTATATAAAACACAAACCAATTACGCCTTAAATTATCCCGATGGTCAATCAAGCAGAAACATTTAATATATTATTCATCGATCATAAAACACACTCGAAACAATTTTTTTTTTAAATCTATATACTAGCTTTAAAGATAACTGAACCAAAATTTTCCCAGCACAAATCTAAAGTTTCAAAGCGAACTATGAGCCTTTCAGTAAATGTTCTCCTGTACCTATCGGCAAATTCAGCGAAGAAAGCTGTTTACGCGGAGAGTGTGAAAATGAGGTTCACACTCAGTGAAGTTTAAATTACAAAAGTTTTGATACGTCCCCGAGAGTTTCATTATATGTGAATCTCAAATAAAGATCCATAGTATACGAGTGGTCAGAAAAAAAGTAATTACGTCAAATTGCAAATCAATTTTTCACAATTAATTAATATTGGGGAAATTAATCTCTTATTAGGTATTATTGTGTGTATTATTACACTGAAAAAAAAATTTATTTGATTCAAATAATGAATTACTTGTCTATTATTAAATAAATATTTACTTGAACCAAATAATTTTTATTTTAATCGAAGAAGTTGTACTTGAATCAATAATTTCTGTATTTGAGTCAAATACTATTTAATTGACTCAAATAACATTTATTTCATATAAATAAATATTTATTCGATAATAGTCAAGTAATTCATTATTTTAATCAAATAAATTTTTTTTTCAGTGTATATTTTGTTTTGTGCGGTTAATTGCGTGAAAATTAGTCTTTGAATATTATTTTGATCAAAATGAAAATTATTTTGTCCATTTTTGGTAATAAATTTGTTTCCTTTCAAAAAAGAAAAAAATTTTCTCGATTCGAACAAATATGGATAATTGCGAGCCCTTGAGAAATTTATTCAGGAACGTTGTCAACGACCATTTGATTTGCAATTCATACGTCGTCACACAATGTTTATGAATGTAATAAACATTGCTTTCCGTGACTGAAAACATATATATCATCGTATCATTGATTTCATAATGCGGCATCGAGTATAGGCAGAAGAAAATTTAATCGCAAGATCACCCGGATTCATTATGTCCTGCGCGCCGCGGTATTATATCGATTCGATTCGATCGACTCGACGCATAAATCGACACGCGGACATGATCATATTATTGCATTCTACTGTTGTAATGAATAATTTATTGTCTATCGCGATGCGATTAGATTTTCATAATCATCGCGCAGAAAATTTCCCGCAAACTTATTATTATTCTTATTTATTTATTTATATATATATATATTTATCGTGAAAATATATTACCATATTTGTCCTTTTCTTTCTCTATTGTGAGAATCATTTTTTTTTGTTCATATATATACATATGCAGCTAATATTGGAGAATTTTTTTTAAAGAAACTTTTTTTTATTCTTAGAAAAATGTATTGCCTCTCAGCACGATATCTTCCTGAAAGCTTCCTGGAAGCTTTCAGGAAGTTTAAAATATTCGCTCCAAGAAAGGTGTAATTTTTTTTTAATTTTATTTTGACTCTGACTTTGACTTTGAATTTTATATTTTCACTAAAAGTCAAAGTTAAAATCAAAGTCAAATTCGAAGTCAAAATCACAAAATCAAAGTCGAAGTTAAAATCAAAGTCAAAATCAAAGTTAAATTCAAAGTCAAAGTCAAATTTCAAGTCAAAATCGCAAAATAAGAGTTAAAATCAAAGTCAAATTCGAAGTTAAAATGAAAATAAATGTTAAAATCAAAGTGAAAATCAAAATCAAAGTCAAATTCGAAGTCAAAATCGCAAAAACAAAGTTAAAATGCATATCAAAGTCAAATTCGAAGTCAAAGTCAAAATTAATGTTACAATCAAAGTCAATTTTAAAATCAAAGTCAAATTTTAAGTCAACATCGCAAAATAAGAGTTAAAATCAAAGTCAAATTCGAAGTTAAAATCAAAATAAATGTTAAAGTCAAAGTGAAAATCAAAATCAAAGTCAAATTCGAAGTCAAAATCGCAGAAACAAAGTTAAAATGCATATCAAAGTCAAATTCGAAGTTGAAATCAAAGTTTAAAAAGGAAAAATAAAATCGTTTTGATTTATTTGCCCAAGTGTCTAAAAATGAAAACACTGTTGGATTTTCCATCTCAACGATTTTGCCATTTGCAACGTTTGCAAATGCCTACATTCATATAGATCGATAAATATCTCGATTATCAGAGAGGTGAAAGTTACAAAAGCATAAATCATACGTAATAGGCTAATCATAAATAATCAATATTAATGTTGATAGCTATATAGAAATTATCATATAAGCATCAGCAAACTACCGATTGTATATCCAACGGTAGCCGCAACAGCATCAGGAAAAGTGATACGTGGGAGAGGAAGGGTCGGGGGATATGAATAAAAGAGGAAAAATAAGACGAGTCTTATAAAGTGAAAGAAAGACGCGAAATCGTTTATATCAATTTCTTGCATCGATCCTGCGCGCAGAGAATCACACATATATATATATGACTTTGTGTTTCCTTATATGGGTTCGCAAATCAATCGTTTATTGTAAAACTTGTGAGACGCGCCGACAATTCCTTTCGATAATTTACGAATTTAAATAATCTTTCCGAGCTGACGCGCATCATCCTCCTTGCTTTGACGATGTCGGCGTCGCGGTATTTCAGAATTTATTATGCCATTATGTATTCAATAAGTACACGTTGTATTCATATATATATATATATTGTGGAACACGTTCGCGGTATCGATGGATTGAAGTTTGTTTATAGAAATAAAGCACTCTTCTTGTAATATAAATGCCGCTTTTTTTTGTCCCTGAAAGTTTTTTTTTATTTTTTATCAATAAATCGATGATTGATTTTCTAGTTCTTTTTTCGTATTGAAAATTGGTCCTAATCGGGTCCTAGTTAATAAAGCTAAAATTTCATCGAAAAAACATTTTAAGACCTAGTTACGTTGCCAACATAGGGCCTAGTTAATAGTGCTGTCCAAAGCAAAAGAATAAAATCGCATTTGCCATAAGGGTGAGCGTCCTTTAGCTTTGTTATTCAACTCTCGCTCTTATGCGAAATGCGACTTACTAGGTTCTTACTTTGGGGCCCTATGTTTAACTAGGCCCTGTGTTGGCAATGTAACTAGGTCCTAAAATGTTTTTTGATGCAATTTTAGCTGCGGGTTCTAATTAAGGTGCCTAAAAAAACAAAAAAAAATGTTAATTTGAATCATTAAACTGGACTAATCTAGATAGGGCCAAGTTAGGACCAACTGGTACTGACAAGGTACCATTTTATGCCCAATAATCATTTCAGGCAATTACGCAGGCATTTAAAGAAAATAGTACATAAAATACTATTTTTGAATGCGATTAAGAGATTTTTGAATGCGATTAAATTCGCAGAATTGAGTGTTTCAATATTGAAATGCAAAGCTTAAATTTTGGATATATATACAAAGTAGATAATTGATGGACGATGCAGGAACGAGATGTGTATATATACACTTTTGACACAGCATCCTGTGGAATGAGTCGCAGTTACTCCCGTGAATCATCCACTCGAAACTGTTCTGAACCTGTCCACACTGTTTGTACTTACTCGAAAGCTCGAATCTCTCGTTCCCGATTTCAACGGATCGAGCTGTACGACTGACCCTTGAATGTAATCAAACGTAATTACCAACCAGCGGCGGATTCAGTGCGGTCCGAGAATTCACTATATGCAGATTACTACATTGCCCATAAAACGTGAACCGATCTGTCCAACAACAACAGAAATTAATGAAAAACTATATGCAAATAATCACCGATATATATTATTTTCAATTTAAAAATAATTCACTTGCCTGTTAATTTCACTTTTTATCATTTCTCTTTTCATATATATATATATGCTAATGACTTGATAAAAAAAGAGACACAGTTAGATTGATTTTCTATTCGCGGCATTAAAAAGGAAACTCATTGTGAAATGCATATTGTAAAAAATTAAAAAGATCAAACTGGGTGTGCACTACATGCAGTCTACATGAGGGCGTTTTAAGAGGGAAGTTAGTTCTTAATTTATTCGACCACTCCAATAACCGGTGGAATGATGCACCAGCAATGCAATTATTATCAACTTATTATTATATAATTGGCAGACAGCAGTTAATGAGACCTCTTGAGACAACCCTGTTAAGCGACATGTGCACTGATCACTGAAGAATCAATTATTTATTTACCGCTGATTTAATTGACGGTAACAAGTCTGGAGAGTCGATATTCTTCTTCAAGAATACAAAAAAGGACAAGAATATATACAAAAAAACACATATGTCATCAAATATTCCAATTAAGGTAAATAATATCACCCGATGATGTGACAATAATAATTACAGACATGGATTCATAATTGATCATAATTATGAATCGATTTCTGTAATTATGATAATAATAACAATAATGAATAATTAATTAATCTATTATTGTTATTATTATCATTGTTATTATTATTATCTTAAAGACGAATCATTCTTGAAAATCACAGAGGAGTCAAATAAAGAAAAGCACTTGTAGAAACTATTATACAAATATAGTTATAGTCGCTAACGATTTTGTAACTAAAAGAGAAGCACGTCTCTTGTGGCGTGTGCTCCAGTTCCATTTATGGTAAAAACTGCAGAACGCCCTTGTAGGCGATACATATAATGTTCTTCGTCGAACGCTGGATGCGAGACGAGTGTGAGAGGTATAGGAGTATCCGCCTATTTGCTCATTGCGAGGACAAGTTCTTTCAATAAAAGAACAATCAAAAAAAAAAAAAAAATTATATATATATCGAAAAAAAATCGATCGTCTTTCTACTTCAGAGAAATAAGCGTTAAGAAAAGTAATTGACTGCACAAAAGGAGATAAGAAATACTGGTAGTAAGAAAGCACAACACGTTCCTGGCTATTCATCCAATTTAATTTATTCTTTACCTTGACGTTCCGCGAAACTTAACTTTAGCTTTCTTGATTTGAGTTCAAACTTCGCCATATATACAATTCCATGCTGATCAATTTTTAATCCTGTAGAGGTATATAATGGGCACTACAGTTTTTTGTCGCGCGCAGTTTCAAGATAAATTAAAGTCATTGTGCCGGATGAAATGGATGAAATGTATAAAATGGATGAAACTTTGCGCGGACATCAGAGGAGTATGAAAAAGCAAATTATACTCATTGCATGTATACTCTTAATGCAATGGCATTTTAAGAAAGCATTCATCACTTTTTTTTTTGGTTCAAGATGATAAATTATCCAATGTGAATAAACAGTTCGACCTTTGTACCTACACTGCACAAACAAGTGTCTCATTTTGAGACGTTTTGTCCACATATTTGAGACACGTGACTCAAATATGTGGACAAAACGTCTCAAAATGAGACACTTGTAAGACACTTGTTTTTGCAGTGTAAGCGATCTTTTTTCATTGAAATATTTTTCTGATTCAAGATTATTGGTGAAAGTTTTGTTAGGGAAATATTTAACAACAGAGGACCTTTTTCGCTTGCGGTTTCCATAGAGGAGATAAAGAAGCAAAAGAGCCCGAAAAGAAAAGATATCAGAATCGAAGAAGGAAGAGGATTTTAGGTATATATTTGCTGAATTGAGGAAGGCGGTCTTACAAAGCGCACCGTAAATCCGCGCCAGGTTCGACACTCTCGACATTCTCTTCTCTCGCTCTCACGTGCCAAAATTTTGCCCCCCCCCCCCCTTTCTTCTCCACCATCTCTTTCTACAATTCAGAGAATATGCTAAAGGGATTAAAAATAGTCTCGACTTTTTTTTGCAAATATATGTAAAATTGAAACGCGGAATTCCGCGAGGTCTTCTCACACAAGGACCTTATGCTTATTAGCCCTTCACTGATGGCTCTCGGCACTCTTCGAGACTCCTGAGACAGTAACTTTATGTTACTCGTTTCACAAGACCTTCAAATAAATAGCAGTCACGAAGACTTACCTTTAAATCAAGATGTAAGTATAATGACTCGTATCTACCGAGTCTTCAGAGCGATTATACACTGCGCGAAAGATTTTACTCAGATAGGCGCATCATTCACCTAAATCGTTGGTGTTTTTTCATTTCCTTCCAACTCGTATTATTAAAAAAAAAAAAAAAGGAAAATTCTTTATTACTATTCCGTCTATAAACGAGAGTGAATCAAGTAGAGAAGAATCTATTTTTAAGTGAATCAACTCGATAGAAAGAGACAGTGAGTATTCTAATGGCCCCTCTTCTTTCCTTGTCTAACAACGCCTGCGCGTCGGTGTCACAGATCAGTACGCAAGCGCTATTAGACAAGGAAGGAAGAGGAGCCCATTCATCACTGCGCAATTTCTCTTCTTACCTAGTCTAATAACGTCTGCGCGTCGGTGTCACAGATCAGTGCGCAAGCGCTATTAGACAAGGAAGGAAGAGGGGCCCATAGAACACACTCTCGCATATAGAAATTCTACAATAGCTCCCAAATTTTACAAGAAAATTCCTCTCTAAAGAGAGGAGAGAGATAGTGAGTGAGAGAGACAGAGAGAGACAGAGAGAGACAGAGAGAGGGAAAGAGAGAGTATAAAAGAATAAAGAAACAAATTTCCTTCGGGGAAAGAAATCGAAGAATTGTTTTAAATTTTACGATGTAAGAATTATAGGAATTGTAAGTATATCCAATTGGATGTTTTGAACCCTTTGAATTGCAATACACGCACTATCGTAACATAGCCACCAGGCGTCGCCATTATAAACATATACAAATTCGTCAGAGGGTATCGTGGAACAATGGGCCGTTTAGCACCTGAGATATATATCATCGTGCCGGTGCCGATGCCGCGCTATAGTCTTTGTGAAAGAACGCAAACTATACTTATGGATTCTCCGCGGGTATTTCAACTTGTGTCGATAAAGAAAAATCTTTTTTTGATACTTAATGTTAATCGGCCCAATAGACTCTATAGAGAAATTTATTTTAACAAATAGTTCTTCATGAAATCTTCAGAAAACACTTACGAGGTCCTTTTGGATATCCTTTTTGGTCAGATCAGAGGATAATTGTTTAGGAAATAAGAAGTGGAAAGTTTTTTTTCTCTTTCTGACCCCTGGGGTGCTCCCTGATGCTGTGATCGAGCTGACCGGAGTCGACGATGCGCTCTTATCGACCATTCTCATCAGTTGCTACCGCGATACGTACTGCAGGGCCAGACTTACTTTTCTAGATCTAAATTCCCGTGCAGAAATTTCCCCACTTGGCTCTACTTGAAATAGGGCTTTAGCAAGGGTCTGACTAGTTTTCCTAGTTTCTTTCAAGGCCCTTGTTAGGGCCCTATTTTAGATAGGGAAAAGTGGGGCAATTTCTGCACGGATTTGTATAGACAAAAGATCTAGAAAAGTAAGTATAATATCTTTAAATAATGTAGACTTTATGTAGACTTAATTAGTTGATTAAAAATTATGGAAAGAAGTTTTCAAAAGAATGATGAATCAATGTTTAATTTTCAGTATATTTGAAGATTATCTCGAATCTCTTCACCTTTACCGATGAAGAGTATTAACATATACACCCTTTTTAAATAAGGGCCCAGATGGTACTCCCAAGAAGTGACTTTGATTCAGAGCTGATTAAAAGTGGAACTTTCTAAGAATCGAAACCCACTGTGAAATCACCTGTTGTCTTCCACAGTAGCGACTCTCTCGACATTGTGAATCTGCCAAAAATGGTGATGGCGAATTAAGCGCGCTGGATATATAATAACGAGTTTGAAAGAGTCCTCATTAAGGGGGATATGACAGATGTGGCGGTAGATAGGACCACTCGCATACCATGAGACCTGTGGGGAATATTTATTAGGGAAGCGCAAGTTTTCGTGTGAGTTGCAACTCACGAGATGCATAAGCACACCTTCTTTTTGTTTTCGTCGAGATACTTCTCTTCGAATGCCGGCGCGTCTTCGGAACCAACATAATATCAATAGCAGGGGGATTGGCTTGGTGCAAAAAAATAGAGAGAGAATGAAGGAGAGCAACACACACACGGACACACACACCTATTTCCATAATATTCAAATGTATAAAATGCGCGAGCGAGAGAGAACGCGCGAAGGTACCAAAAGAGAGGCCGGCCCTGCGAATGGTGTGGCGCGGCATGGCATAGTGTTGCCCGCTGACATATTTATCGGCGACCGCGCCACCTGCAACCGGCTTCGCGGCATCCGTACAGAGCGGTGTTTTGCCCATTTGTATCCCCGCGATGCCGACCAATCCACCGACAGCCCAGTTTACCCTCATCCCTCCCCTCTCTCTCCTTCTTTTTTCTCTCCTCCACTATCTCCGCGAGGATTATTCTTCGTGTCGTCACCCCTCTCTAACTTCGGATGACATATTACAGTTCTCGATTCCAGCAATCGAATTTCAAGATAACTGCGACTATAATTGATGAAACATGTCCGTATAAATTCTCCCAAGAATTCTTTTGTATTCAGGAAAAATATCATTTGATGATAAAATTAAATCATCAGGAGAATCACTTGTCCAATCAAGATACATTACTGCCCGTGCAGAAATTGCCCCACTTTTTCCTATTTAAAATAGGCCTAGAAACTAGGAAAACTAGTTAGACCCTTGCTAAAGCCCTATTTCAAGTAGGGACAAATGGGGCTATTTCTGCATGGGTAGAATACAAAAGTTAAAATCGAATTGGCCGAAGCGACAATTAAAGAAGAAGAAATAACGGAAAAGTGTTGAATACTTTTGATCCCCCTATTGGCTCGTTGTTATCACTTTGTTATATAGGAAGTGAAGCAGAGCCTTTCGTGGATGCGGTCAGTTTATACACCGGATAGCCACTCTGCGTTTAGATAGTGTGGTCGTATCTACTGCCTTGCATATACGAAGCCACCCAATCCAGACTCGGTCCACAAACCGACATCAGCGGCAACTGGACTCTAATCCAGGCACAGGATGCTGAGGCCATGCAATTCGACGTGGAGATGATTGTAGTTGCAAATGGGCAGTTTGCATCAAGAAGCGACCCCAGGGCCGACAGGACATGCACCGGCAATGCAAACAAAGTTGACCTAAACGCTATCCACTATCACTGTATAGTGCTCCGTATTATGCTATAGTATAGCACTGAATACTAACCCCCTGACTGTATCGGACTATATATATATACACTGTCCTGCTCTGCCCTCATCCCCCATGGGTGATGCATGAAACGCGACTCCAACGGTATGACAACGAGCACACAGTGCATACTCTGTATACAAATTACAATCAAGCTTCCGAAACTCACTTAGGTCCTTTCTCCTTAGCTTTTGCGCATCAGATTGTTATTTGAGATCAACGCAGATTATTCATTATTCACCAGTGATTTACCCGAATGGACCTCAAACACTATTCTTCACCACGATTTCATGAATTCATCATCATCGTCAAATATAAATAAACTCTAAAGAGGTCCGAGTTTAAATTTACATTTATTTTATTCATCAGGGAGGATTTACGAATCGCAAGGTATGAAATGATTATTGGACCTAAGATAGTCCTACCTTGGCAGTTAGTATAATCTAGTTTGATCCTAACTTGACCCTGCCTAGAGTAGTCTAATTATTCAAATTCTTTAAACAAATAATTATTCTTATAACCATTGTTAGAATAATCATTTTATATTTCTATAGCCGTGCAGAAATTGACCCACTTGGCCCTACTTGAAATAGGGCTTTAGCAAGGGCCTAACTAGTTTTCCTAGTTTAATTCAAGGCCCTTGTTCTAGCCCCATTTTAACTAATCGTGCAGAAATTGCCCCACTTGGCCCTACTTGAAATAGGGCTTTAGCAAGGGTCTGGCTAGTTTTCCTAGTTTCTTTCAAGGCCCTTGTTAGGGCCTTATTTTAGATAATAGGGAAAAGTGGGGCAATAATAGTTAGAATAATCATTTTATATTTCTATACCCGTGCAGAAATTGCCCCACTTGGCTCTACTTGAAATAGGGCTTTAGCAAGGGTCTGGCTAGTTTTCCTAGTTTCTTTCAGGGTCCTTGTTAGGGCCCTATTTTAGATAGGGAAAAGTGGGGCAATTTCTGCACGGGTGTGTAATCAAATTCCCAGGCAGAAATTGCCCCACTTTTCCCTATTTAAAATAGGGCTCTACTCTCTAAATCTGAATTAGTGAAAAATCATCCACTAATTCAAATTAGTAGAAATTTCCACTAATTTTTAGTAATTTTCTACTAAAACTTTAAGTAAAAAACTAATACCTTCTCAAGAAACTGGGAAAACTAGTTAGACCCTTGCTAAAGCCCTATTTCAAGTAGGGCCAAGTGGGACATTTTCTGACCTTATTAAATTGCAAAATTACCAAAAAAAATGCGCTATGTGAATAATTATAATAAATAATAATTTGTTTAAACATTTTGTTTAAATATTAACTATTTCATTTTAATTTCTACCTGTCATGATACCTACTTGAAAATTGAAAAGTTGGCAAGAAAACTGCATATTTTTAAGAGTAATAAAACAATTATTTTAATTAATAATTAATAACAATAATAATTTGTTTAAAACTACTTTGCCAAGATAGGGCCTAGTTAATAAAGGGGCAAAATAGATAGGACAAATTTTCAATTTTTACACTTTCTCCTTAGCTAATTTATATATGTAATTTATATATAAACACACTGTAAACTTAAAAGTATCAAATTTATACCAAATGTATCAAATTGATCCAAAAATTTGGAATTTGATACTTTTGGTATGAATTTGATACTTTTAAGTTTATTGTGCAATGATTGTTACATTATTTCTACGTATCTGATAAAATCTGCCATAAGTGAGCGAAAATATGAAAATTTCTGTAAGTAAAAGTAGTTTTTCTTGTCTTGGTATAAATGGGAAAAACCTTCTTGACTTTCTATGAATGTGAAATCTACTATTTCCCATCTGAATCTTTACAAAAGTGAAAGAATTCCCTCATTAGACATCTTTTTGTCCCACTGTACAGTTTGACGCAGCGATGTTTTGCCCATTTTCTATGTTGTTTCTACACTGACAAAAATTTATCTGATTCAAATGACCTTATCTATTATCAAGTCAATATTTTCTTGAACCAAAAAATTGTTATTGAATAACTTTTACTTTTATTTTATTTTTATTTTATTTTCAATTGGCTGATTTTTTGAAAGGAGAAAAAAGTTCGGAAAGTTAGTGTTTTCGCTTAGGGAAGGCATCGCTGCGTCCAACTGTACATGTGAGTCAGTAGGTGTTTTTGTATTTTATTTTTCTAAAAAGAGATTTAAATTAGTTTTCTTTTTTTTTATTTCTTTTTACATTTTCATCAATAATGAGAAAGTATTTTTTTATTATTAGTCGTTTATTTATTAAGGACTGTACAATTTGTATTTGAGAAACTTTTACTCCAAGGGAAATTATAATTGTAGTATAAATAAAAGTACTATGAAACTATGTAAATTCGATATCAAGACAATGAGGGCAAATTTCAGTGGAACCATATAAAATACATAGCAAACGATATATATATACATACATATATATCTCATCGCGAGTCTTATAAACAAATTGAAAAATGTTTGACACAACGATTTCTTTCAAATTTGCGAAAAACAAATGCTACAGCTATAAATTGTTAACTCGAAAGTCCCTCTCTTTTTATTTATTGAAATGCATTCGATATTCAGCCTTAGTCCATTATTCTATCTGGCGAAAGAGAGAGGATAACAGAAGGGTTCGACTTTTTCTTTATAGTTTTGTTTTCCAAAGGTCTCTTCGCTTGCTGTAAGGCCTTTTGTAATTTATACCCTCGCGCGCAGAATTCTCAACACTTGCTTTTTTGAATAAGGGCACTTGGCAGGTTTTTGCATTAAAGAGGACAATTTATCCACGCAAAAATACAAGTCGCCGTAAAGTAATAATTAATCAATATTTAAACTTGTTCCAATTGTTCCGAGTCCCTTATCAGTAGGTATTACTATAATAATTATCTAATCATTCGAATTGCATCAATTTTATATACTTTTGGTATCAATTTGATACTTTTGGTATCAATTTCATACTTTCAAGTTCGAATTGAGTCCCTATTTTGTTTTTGAATCGGGAGAAAATTGCCAAATGATGGAAATAAATTTTTTGTATCACTGTAAACTTAAAAGTATCAATTTGATCCAAAAATTTGGAATCAATTTGATACTTTCAAGTTCGAATTGAGTCCTTATTTTGTTTTTGAATCGGGAGAAAATTGCCAAATGATGAAAATAAATTTTTTGTATCACTGTAAACTTAAAAAAACCAAATTGATACCAAAAGTATCAATTTGATCCAAAAATTTGGAATCAATTTGATACATTTGGTATCAATTTGATTCTTTTGGTATCAATTTGATACTTTTGGCATCAATTTGATACTATTAAGTTTACAATTTGATACATTTGGTATCAATTTGATTCTTTTGGTATCAATTTGATACTTTTGGCATCAATTTGATACTATTAAGTTTACAGTGATATTATTGAGGAGGGGAAATATTAAAAATGTCAGGAGAGAGAAATACGAGGAGTAAGGTAACGTTAACAGCAAAGGTGTTAATACAGAGGTCGATTCTCTGGTCTCTCTTTTGCTACCAGTTTCATGCAATATGCGCATGTTTAACTGACCGAAGCTCTCTTTGTATCGTCGCGTCGGTCCTCTGGTTCCCACTTTCCTGTTGGATAGATATAGTATAGGCACTCTCGGACCAGTGCCACACTCTATTCAGGGTAAAGGGTGGCAGCATCAGAGGGAACGCGAAGTGAGAGAGAGAGAGGGTCACAAACTACAGCACTCTGGGTGCTCACTTTATTTAAACACTGCTACTTCGACACAGAAATGCCGACTCTCCACGAGAGAGCAGATATACACGGATAGTAAATGACATAAACAACGATGCATACCATCAACCATGTAAATAACCAAGTTACTCAAATTTGTCGCTTTACATTGCAATCTAAACTTTCTACTATATCCGAAAAGTTTATTCCGCTTATTTACCCAAATGCATTTCGATATACTTTTCCTCTATCCTACAAATATTTCATCTCAAATATTTCGTAAAATAGTTTTACTTCATAACAGACATAGAGATACAAAACTGCTGCCGAAAGTAAATACCAAGTAAGTCGCATTTGCCACAAGGGCGAGCGTCCCTTAGCTTTGTTATTCGACTTTCGCTCTTATGCGAAAATGCAAATGCGACTTGGTTTTTATTTTACTATTACATCGCAAAATAAATTTTACCCGCAAGCAAAATATCACAGAAAACTTAAAGGGATCAAAACGTTGCAAAATGTTGCAAAAGTTACAAAAGCTTTCTTTGATCCAAAAAGCAATTCATCCAAAAAGCGGTATTTTGCAACATTTTGATCCCTTTAGGTTTTCTCTGATCGTGTATAATTTGCCCGGAGGAAAATTTGTTTGGAAAGGAACAGAGGGGTAAAAATGAGAGCAAAAAGAAATTCCTAGAAACTTTTGTGAGGGATTATTTTTTTTTTTTTAGAGATGGGATATCGAGTCGTGGTGGGCAGTGCAGCTGCGTTAGTGGAGATGATCCGTTGCGACAAGGACAACGACACGGGGACAATTATTAGGTATATGAGCGAGTCTTATTCGTTGAAGCCCCTTCAGGCATGAATTTCGTGCAACAAGTTGCCCATACTTACGACCTACAAAGGCAACGAACCTACAACGAAGTTGTTCTGGTGACACAGTATTTCCCCCCCGAAAAAAAAGTCCGGGGGGGAGGTTATGCCTATGTATACAGGTAAGTAGGCATAAGTACATACCGAAGGACCTGGGCTCTTTTAAACCATTTACTCACGGATCGATGAACCGTTCAAAATATTGTCGCGTTGTCAAACCTTTATCTATAAATGCCGCACTCGAAATGATCCCCACTCAAATCTTAAGATTGTGAAAAAAAACCCCTCCTTATTTTCGCATTATCTCCAAAATATTGATGATGACCCTACATTCAGGAATCCATTTGGAAGCGACGAGCGTGAAAAATGGTCCCTGGATGTGTCTTTACTACTGCAATTTACTTGTATGATGACGCTTGTCATCCAAAAGAAATTTTTCCTAAATTTTGTAAATACAGGGAGAGAATGCATTTGGTTGACACAATCTGTTTAGCAAGGAATTACCATGCGAATCGACCCAACCTAGCGAAGCAGGTACCAAAGTAGTTGCAGTTCAGATACTATCAGAATAACAAACTAAAATCTGTACAGTCCGTTGAAAATCGACAAAAAACTTAATACAGAAAACCAAATGGGGTCAAAAACTTGATACCGCTTTTTGGAGCAATTTTTAGACTGATCCAAGAGAGCCTTGGATTTTGCAATTGATCCCTTAATGTTTTCTGTAAAAAAAGTAAAACTGATTTTCATTCAGGAATAAAGGCAAACAGATTCTGAAATTAAAATCCTATGTATGTATAAAATCTGCCAGGAACAATCAAGAACAACAGAGGCAGAATATGTTCCTTTAACGAAGTAATACTTTTTCATAACTAACCATTTGAGGTGAAAAAGAGCAAAAGAAAAAGGAGAAAAGAAAAGAAAAACTGAAAGAATAAGCTTTATTCGATACTAACGAGCCTTGTCTAGAATGCCTCCTTGAATCTCGCTGGGCGAGTTCGAAGTTATTTCCTCGTGCAACATCCGATCGGTACATCGAACATTTTGGAGCCGATAAATCACAATTAATTAGCGGAGCGTAATGATGTGGCATGTTGCTTCAATTGGTATGAGTTAGGGAGTGTGTTCGTGCGCGTAAACGTTAAAACTGTGTATACCACATAGATACTACATGCGATCATACGATCGTGCTCGTGAATTTCTTTGTAACAACAACTCGCTTCACCCAATATTGCGCATATACAGGCCTGAAAACCCGATTATCGAATCGCAAAGCTCTAATTCCTTGCGGGTAAAGTCTAACACGAGTTTCTCTATATAGATAAATATAGGCGCCTATGCGATTGATATTAATTACTAACGATTGGATATTTATTGCTTCCGATTAATGTACATACATTTATATTTTTTTCTGTAGCAGACTGTGAAAATTTTAACCACAGGGGGGAAAAATTATTCACTGCTGTTTTAATCAATTTTCTTAATTACTGTTTATAAATTATAAATTTATATGTTATTTCTTTATTCTATGGATCTTTTACTGGTTTTAAACTTTTTAAAGTTAATAAATAAAAATGACATGAATATGTTTAATTAATAATTATTACTGTTATTACTATTATTATTAATTAATTAAAAAATTCATTATTATTATTATTACTATTATTACTGTTAATTGTTAGTTAATAATTATTAATTAATAATTATTAACTATTTATTATTTATTATTTATTATTAATTATTAAATTATTAATTATTATTATTATTTATTATTATTATTATTATTATTATTATATTAAAATTATTATTAGCGATGTAATAATTATAATTATTACATCGCTAATAATAATTATTATCGCTAATTACAATTATTATTAGCGATGTAATAAATTGCTAATAATAATTGTTAATTAATAATTATTACATCGTTAATAATAATTAGTATTAATTAACTAACTAATAATTGTAATTAGTTAAAATAATTAACCGCTATGTAATAATAATGTCTTAGCTTAAAATAGTGCTAAGAAATCCCATCACTGTCACTATTTGTATATACAGTCCTGTGCAGCGATGCTTTCCCTCGTGGAAAACACTAATTTTACGTAGTTTGCACTAACTATATAAAAATATAGTCATTTTTTAATTTCTTTTTCTTTTATTAACATAATGATAATAATAAAAATAATAAAAAATAAAATAATAATAATAATAATATAATAATAATGAAATGATGAAATTGGAAATAAGAATTTCGTTCCAGGTTCAATAAACTATACAGAAAGTGTACAAAACTAGGTAAATAATTAGTGTCTGCCCCTAGGGAAGGCATCGTTGCATGCTACTGTATATTTCTCTAAATCTGAATTAGTGAAAAGTAAACCACTAATTTACAGTAGAAAGAATTTCCACTAATTTTTAGTATATTACTATTTGTTTTAGTAGTTATCTTTACAATTATTTTTTAATAAAGTTTTAGTGAAAAACGACTAAAAATTTAGTGGAAAGGCATCGCTGCACACGACTGTACCTTAAAATCTCTAAATCTAAATTAGTGAAAAGTGGGCCACTAATTTACATTAGTAAGAATTTCCACTAACTTTTAGTAAAATATTATTATTTGTCTTATTAGTAGTTCTACTTCTTTTTAATATAGTTTTAGTAAAAAATTACTAAAGTAAAAATTCTTGTATTAGTGGCTCAGTTTTTACTAATTCAGATTTAGGGAGAATTATTAACTATATAAATATAATTTTAAGCGTAATAAGATGTTTTACTATGGAACAGATTTCTAACTTCTGTGAAATTTTTTCCGTTTCAGAAGTGATTTTTGGAAATTTCGATTCCGTGCGGCCTCAACGAGATCAGCGATCGGTGAGTCATCTATATTTAATAACATAGCGACACAAAAAAATTTTCATTTCTCCTCGTGTCCATTGTAGACTCGGCCTTAAGCGGTGGATGACTCAGGTGCCCGTGCAGAAATTGCCCCACTTTTCCCTATTATTTAAAATAGGGCTCTAACAAGGGCCTTGCTAGAAACTAGAAAAACTAGTTAGATCCTTGCTAAAGCCCTATTTCAAGTAGGGCCAAGTGGGGCAATTTCTGCACGGGAAGATGCGGCAATTTGTTGATTAATTTAAAAGGAAAAATTCGTCATTGAAAGAAATAAAGTTTAAAAAGAAAGTTGGTACAAATTTTTGCTTGGAAATTGGATACAAATGGGAGACTAAGGAGAATCCTTTTGTGCATCATTCCATGGGATAAACACATTCGGCCGTAGGGGGACATTCATTAAGCACGAGTGGGATTCGTTAAAAATGATTTTCCTTTTTGTCGAGAGTCTCTCATGTCGACGGTATGCGAGAGGACGATGGAGAAGCACGCCGTGGCAAGTCGAACGACCTCTATATACGGAAACGGGATGTGCTATGGTATTGCTATTGCTGTAGCTGTAGCGTGGTATGTCGTCGTAGCTGCCACCTGGAACACTTCCCAAACCCCCTGGCATTTCTTCTCTCTCTCTCTCTCTCTCTTTCTCCCTCCCGCCTCCCATCGCAGTGTTGGCAAAAGATTAAATGGCTCCGTTTGCGGAAAATGCGAGGCAATGCCGGACCCATACAATTATAGCAAATTCACTTCGTGTCGATATTTTCCAACAGCGACTAAAAGTAACGATTATGTACTGAATTACGCATGTCTCTCTCTCCCGGTATTCTTATACGATTCGTGCAGTGTCGTTTCATAGCGAACAACGCTCCAACATTCTTTGGAATAAATAAATTTATATAGCAATTCCCTTCGAGAGATTTTACATCAACATTTTTCTGCATATTGTTACGATGAAATCTAAATTAAAAATCAGGATTCTAAGAATAAAAAAAGCGTCTTTTTTGATATATATATATATATGTCTTATAAGTATCGTCTTGGTTGTTCGCCAAGATTCCCTAAACGGCACACAACAACCTCTCTTCTGAAAAATCATCGCAAAATAGTAAACGTTGACCGCATGCATTTCGCATAAGCGATGATGTCGACTTTTTCCTATAGTCTCACCTTGTTCATCGGCATAAACATTATATGGTCGGATCGCGGTACTTACCGCGGGAGGTATATGTATACATAACGGAAAGGGAACAACTATTGAACCGGATTATACGGGGCGAGAACGTGTGGTGCGACGCGATCTGCAAAGCAAGTGGTTTTCTTTGACTCTCTTCATTTCGATTTTTACACTTTTTTCGCCCCCCTCCAAGAAGCCTTTTTCTATTTGCGTACGCGAGAAGCAACATTTCTATATAGATATGAAAAAAAAAACTCATTGTCAATTCAAAGAAGACTTGTCAATGTCAACCACTATTGGTTTTTCCAGAATTTATTTTACACTGTAAACTTAAAAGTATATCAAATTGATACCAAAAGTATCAAATTGATTCAAATATTTGGAATCAATTTGATACTTTTGGTATCAATTTGATACTTTTAAGTTTACAGTG
>JUFY01029688.1:0-10911 GCA_001855655.1 Leptopilina clavipes | reverse complement strand
AATAAACGTTCTGTCAAGTGATTTTTATGTCAAATGCAATTTATGTTAAATCATTATATGTCAAATAACTATTATGTCAAATGACATTTATGCCAAATGAATTTTATGTCAAATGAAACTTATATATTAAATGAATTTCATGTCAAATGAAATTTATGTCAAATGATTTTTATGTCAAATGAAACTTATATGCTAAATGAATTTCAAGACAAATGAATTTCATGTCAAATGAAATTTATGTCAAATGATTTTTATATCAAATGAAACTTATATGCTAAATGAATTTCAAGTCAAATGAATTTCATGTCAAATGATTTTATGTCAAATAATATTTGTGAAATATTCATGCGACCCGAATTATTTTTTTTTAACTTTACGATATTGAAAATATGAAATTAAATAATTAATCAATTCTAAGGAGAAACAATTTTTTCCTTTACAGAGGTCAAGTTGAAAGGTTTAAATTCTAATTACAGAGAGAAAGAGAAAGAGAAAGAGGGGAATAAAATGAAATATAAAATGCACCACAGGTGAAAATTAAATTAAACGTATATATATGAATTAGTGGTGGAGTGACATCAACTAATCCAAGTGTCAAGTACGCGTGAAAATATTAATGAATTACTCGACGCGATAAGCGAGAGTGATGGAAGAGAGCCTAATGCCCCCAACCATACCTGCCAGTATACGATACCTTTCCCTTTCGGTAGTCAAGAAGCGTAAAATGCTGCCATACCTCGAACCTCGCTTGCAATTAACCCAGTTATCCAGAACTAATGGGCATTCCATTAACGAGCTCCCACAGTACCTACACGCACACATATACATAAACACACACGCCTGCGCGCGCACTTCGTTTCCGAATCTTGCGCACGCGCGTGCGTGCGTAAAATCAAACGAAAATTATTATACTAAGTCTGACCGAGTTAACGGCCTTTGATGGCGGGGCAAACAGTTTCTTCCTCTTCTTTGATTAAAAAAAAAAAAAAAAATTTATAACTTGAAAACCTGTTTTTGCTTTTACGATGTTTTAGAGATCAACCTTAGCATTCCATATAATTTATTATTACATTCTTTAAAAGTATGGCTTGAAATTAAAAAAAAAAATTTCTTTTTCGCTTTAAATCCGATGGCAAACATCCTCAAGTACATCATGTATGGAATTATCGCAATAATAAAGATGTGTGAATGGAAGAATCACAACAATGGTCAATAGGAAATAATAGTTCCAATTGTGATTAACAAGAAAAGATTAAACAACGGTAATAATGTGTTTTCGGAGTAGAAAAATATATACTTATCGCCTCTTTCACTAAATCTATTTACAACGATGATCGATTAATTCCGATAGAATATTTTTCGAATTGGATATGGAGGGTGTGATTACATTGTAAGAGGAAATTATTAATGCGGTTTCTGGTTTATGATTTGAAGAGAAAGAGAGAGAGAGAGAAGAATGGAGAGCGGTCAATTTTGCCAATGGCATCCCGCAGACTATATATGATTCTATAAAATGCTTACTAGTCGGTAGTTACTGTTATTATTATATTTCGTTGCCAATTATGACAGGGACTTTTCTAATCCTATCTGGTAATCTGTCTGATGAATTTTCTGTTGGTAAAAATTACACTGTTATGGGTTCCATTGTATGGGAATAATTGAAAAGATCATCATGAGTGAGCGTTGATTAGACACTTGACAACCATGAGAGATTTAAAAATAGTTATATTCTTACGCGACCACACAAGCGTGCACATACAAAAAAAGAGAAAAAAAAATGCAAAAAAAAAAAAAAACAGGAAAAGAAAGATGTAGTCATCATGAAAGAATTACATTCAAAAAAATATAAGAGATAATAAGAATATGAGAAATAGAGATGAAAAAAAAGATATTAAAATAAGATACGATAATAGTTCATATAGAAATAATGTGGAGGAAAAATAAAGGATAAGAAATTTAATAAATTACAATTTTTTACAATTGGGAGAAATTAGTTTTGGTTACAATAATTGCAATATATCTTTTTGGAATCACTGCGACTCATATCTGTTTCGAATCTGAAATTAAAATTTCAATATTCAAAATATGAAGGATATTTTCCACTTTTCAGTTTCCATATTCTATTGCTAACTTTCCATAAACTACTTTTCACAATTTTCTATCAATTTTCCATAGGCCACATTTCATTTTCCATATCCCACTTTTCACTTCTTAAAACTCACTACTTTATTCTACTTCCTACTTTATCCTACTTTATCCTACTTTATCCTACTTCTTCCTACTTTATCCTACTTTATTCTACTTTACCTTGCTTTACCCTACTTTATCCTACTTTATCTTACTTTATCCTACTTCTTCCTACTTTACCCTACTTTACCCTACTTTATCTTGTTTTATCCTACTTTATCTCACTTTATCCTACTTTATCCTACTTCTTCCTACTTTATCCTACTTTACCCTACTTTATCTTACTTATTCTACTTTATCTTACTTTATCCTACTTTATCTTACTTTATCCTACTTTATCCTACTTTATCCCACTTTATCCTACTTCTTCCTACTTTATCCTACTTTACCCTACTTTATCTTACTTTATCTTACTTTATCCTACTTTATCCTACTTTATCCAACTTCTTCCTACTTTATCCTACTTTATTATACTTCATCCTACTTTATCCCACTTTATGCTACTTTATCTTACTTATTTTACTTTATCCTACTTTATCCTACTTTATCTTACTTTATCCTACTTCTTCCTACTTTTTCCTACTTTATCCTACTTTATCCTACTTTACCCTTCTTTATCCTACTTTATTCTACTTTATGTTACCTTACCCTACTTCCCAATTTTCTCTCCTTATAACTTCTTTCTTAAGACCCAATTCTCACATCTCCTAATCAACTTTCCATATGTCACTTTCCATATCCCACTTTTCACTTTATATCCCACTTTTCCTTCTATTATCACATTCCTTAAATCTTCCTGTTTTTCTATACAACCCATTTTTTGATTCTCATATTCCAATTACCAGACATCCTATCCTTATTTTTCTTCCACATCCCGTTTATCCATTCCTATATTCCAATTTCCACTTCCTATATCGCTATAAATTCTTGGAAATTATCCCACCTTGTACATTTCAAATCTCAATACTCCTTTCTAATTCTAACACACTAGGCACATTTTCCTATTCACTTTCCACATCCATTTTTCTATAGTTATATTCCAATTACAACTCACCATATCCCTATTGTTTTCTTCCACATCCCACTCTTCCATTTCCTAATTCCAATTTCCACTTCCCATATTACTATAAGTTGTAGAAGTCATCCTACTTTCCACTTTTTAAATCCTACTATTCTTTTCTTATGACTTAATTCCATCCTACTTTCCATTTCTCATATCCTAGTTTATACTATGAATTTCTGTATCCTACTTTCTACTTTTTATATCCAACTTTCCACTTCTTATTTTTTACTTTCACTTTCTGTATCTTAATCTCCACTTCCTATATCCTACCTTCCAGTAATCATATTACACATCCCACTTCCTATATTCTAACTTTCATTTCTCATATTCCACTTTCCACAACTCACATCCTACTTTCCATTTCTCGTATCCTACTTTCCACTATGAATTTCTGTTTTTCACTTTGTACTCTTTATTTCCCAGTTTACACTTTTCCACTTTCACTTTCTGTATCCTACTTTCGAATGGGAAGATGAAATATGAGAAGTGGAAAGATAGGGTAGAGAAGTAAATCGGAAAGTGGGAAGTGGAATGTAGGATATAATAAATAGTATATAGGAAGTAAAAAAGATGGGATAGAGAAGTGACTGAATGTTCTAATCGAAAAGGTAACAAGTAGGAAAAGTGGTAAGTAGAAATTTGGATATAAAAAGTAACAAATGGGATATATAGGAAGTGAAAATTAGATTGTGCGAAGTAGAAATGTGGTATGTAGAATGTAACAAATGTGAAGTAAAAATTGCAATGTGAAAGAAATCACGAGTGGGATGAGGGATATGGAAAGTGAACAGGGGGTCGATTCTGTAACTTTACCACTTCCAACTCCCATTTCCACTCCCACTTTCAACTTCCCACTATCACTTCCCACTCAAACTTCCCACTCCCACTTCCCACCTCCTATTTTCCACTTCCTACTTTCCACTCCCACTTCTACTTCTCACTTTCAACTTCCCACTTTCCACTCCAACTTCTTACTCTCACTTCCTACTTTCCACTCCAACTTTCACTTTCCACTTTTACTTCTTATTTTTCACTTTCACTTCCCACTTTATGCTTTCCACTTCATCTTTATACTCTTACTTTCCACTTCCCACTTTCCACTTGAGAGTGGGACGGTGGGAAATGGAAAGTGGGAAGTGAAAGTAGAAAATGAAAAGCGAGAGTTGAAGTGGAAAGTCGGAAGTGGAAGATAAAAAGTGAAAGTAGAGGTGGAAAATGGGAAATGGAAAGTAAGAGTGGGAAGTGGAAAATGGGAAGTGGGAGTGGAAAGTTGAAAGTGAGAGTGGAAAGTGGGAGTGAAAAGAAAAAAAGGAAAAATGAAGTGGACGTGGAAAGTGGAAAATGGAGAGTGGAAAGTGGGAAGTAGAAAATGGGATGTGGGAAGTGGGGGTGGAAAATAGGATGTTGAAAGTGAGAGTGGAAAGAGGAAAAGTTACAGAATCAACCCCCAGGTGGGATATGGATTTAAAAGTAGATTTACAAAATGGAAGGATGAAATATGAGAAATTATAAGATGGAGTAGAGAAGTAAACATTGGGAAATTGGAATGTGGAAAGTGACAAATCAAATGTGGGATATGTCAAGTATATAGGTAATATAGAAAAATTATAAGTGGAATATAGATAATGAAAAGATAGGATGTTAAATAATTGAAGTGGAAATGTGAGGTTAGTAGGAAATGCGATATGGGAGATAAAAATTGTAACTTGAAAAGTGACAAGTGGAAGGTGGGTTATAGGAATTGGAGATTGAAATGGGCGAAGTAAAGAATGAGATATAGAACATAACAAGTGGGAAATAGAAATTAATAAATGGGAGATGGGATATTTGAAGTAAAAAGGTGGAATAAGGATGTGGAAAGTGAGAAATAGGAAGAGGAATTTAAAATGTAGGTAAGCAAGAAATGAGTTTTGAGAAGTAGAAAGATAGGATAGAGAAGTGTTAATTGGGAAACAAGTGGGAATTAAAATGTGGGAGGTATGATATTTAAAGTAGAATGGTGAAATTGGAATGTGGAAACTGAGATGGAGGAAGTGGAATTTCGTAAGAAAGGGGATTTAAGAAGTGGAAAGATAGGATAGGGAAGTGTTAAGTGGGAATTAAAAAGTGGGAACTAGGGAACTTGAGGTGGAAATTAAAAAATTGGAATGAGATATAGGAAGTGGATTTTAGAATGAAGTTAAGTAAGAAATATGATACGAAGAGTGAAAATATAGGATAGAGAAGTGTCAAGTGGAAAGAATCGAAAAGTGGGAGGTGGGATATTTGAAGTGGAAAGGTGAAATTGGGATGTGGAAAGTGAGAAATAGGAAGAGGAATTTAGAATGTAGACAAGCAAGAAATGAGATTTGAGAAGTAGAAAGATAGGATAGAGAAGTGTCTATTGTGAATTAAAAAGTGGGAGGTGGGATATTTGAAGTGGAAAGGAAAAATTGGAATGTGGAATGTGAGATATAGGAAGTAGAATTAAGAACGTAGTTAAGTATGAAATGGGATATGAGAAGTGGAGAGATAGAATAGAGAAGTGGCAAGTGGGAAAAAAAATATGATAATAAGCGGAAGGGAAGGATAAAGATATGAAATGTAGGATTCAGAAAGTAGAAATGATTGCTGGGAAATGGAAATTGGAATGTGAAAAGTCACAAGTGGGACATGGAAAGTTTGATATTGGAATTGGAAAGGTAGCATGCGGGGGTGGTTTATCAATGGAGGAAATTTTACAATATCAATCTCCCGGATGAAAATAAAGAATAGGAGACTCGAGTAATAATTAGAAGAGAATCATAAAAACAATGAATCTCAATGAAAAATCACATAGAATATCGCATTGAGGTCTGGGGAAGAGTGACAAATTTTCCTTCGTGTCAGAATTAGTCCATCATCAACAGTGAAGAAGGGATCAAAATAAAGAATAACAAGGAACAAAAAATAATTCTTAAAAAAAGAAATAGACCAGCAAAAGAACAGAGAAGACCAAAAGCGAAAAAAAATAAACAAAAATGAAATTGCAAAAAAAAAAAAATTCAATTTACAAAATGCAGATGAATAAGAATTTGATATACTTGACGGATATTTAAAAAAAAGGGCAAAGGCCTGCATAACGAACGGAAAAGAAAAACGGTATTTGCTGCCATTGGCGCGATAGGATGCGCAAGTTCAGGAACAATACGAGACCAATAAAAATGTGAATACCCCATGTCCAGCGGCAGTGATTCATGATCCTTAAAAAACGCTACTTCCTCGTGCACCGTGTGCATGAATATATACAGTATATGAGGCTATGGTGGTTTTTGCAATAAGGACGAGAGCGCGCCAATTAAGGGCCGCGGAAGAGGTTTCTCGTTCAAGAGTTATCTTGAAGGCAACTTATGGCATGTAAACACCCTCTATGAATGTATTTAGATCGACGTCGATCTCTTAACGTGGCGTCCCCTGCAGTCCAGATTTATTATCTGCCGTGGTAGGCAGATCGCCCACCAGACCTGCGAGGCTTCCCACGCATCCCTCATTCCCCGATACCTACTTAGTCGCGTAGGTTATGTTGGGTAAGGTATGACTAGCGTAAACCCAGCCTGTTTTCTAAATCGCAATATATATATATATATATAAACGTGTTTTTGTCGGATGGTTCATACAAAGTCGCGCATCAAGGCGTGTGGCGATTGTGAATCTCGAATAATATCGGGAATAAGTTCCAACGTCTGAGTCATTGCACGATAACTAAATGGATGAATCGGTTTTCGTGAGTTATTTATCCTGACTGAAAACTTTAACTGTATCTTTCGATTCAAGAGAACCATTGCCACAAGGGAAATGATTTATCGACAACATTTAATCCGAAGGTTTATTTTCAGTTTGATCGAATTTCCAACTGTAATGTCTCTTCCGTTTCACACAAAAAAAAATTTTCTTTCTCTTTTCTTTTTTTAATAATGGAGCAAAATTTTTCATCTTTGTAATACAATCGAACTGGGAGGAACAAATGGAGCTAGGCAAGGCAGAAAGTCAAGTAGTATTCGTCTTTTATGCGCACTATTTATGGGCAAACAATAATATTCGCTTTTTAAAAGCAACGTAATCTTTATTAAACTCCAATTTTGTGAGAGGATTTTTAAAGCCACGCCTATATATCTTTTAAACCACACCCACATTTCAATCGATTTATCGGTAACTTCAATTTTTAAGTAGAAGTACAGTCACAATCATTATAGTTTGAGCCTCACTCGATTAATTTCGATTAATTCGATTTCGAAATTTCGATTAATTTACTCTAAACTTCTCATATACTAAAATAAAATTATTTCTACAATCTTTTTGGGTTAATTTATCTTTAACTATTCCTTCTTAAGTGTATAAACACGCCCTTTACTTAGTTTGACCACACCTACTTGGAGGCTAATTTACCGTAAGAACCTCCTTCTCATAGTAAAACCACACCCACTAATTACTTACGCCACACCCATTTTCCGATTAATTTATGTTTTACTATTCCTTCTTAAATGTATAACCACACCCTCTACTCACTTCGAACACACCCAATTTTGAGGCTAATTTACTCCTCCTTCTTAAAATAAAGCCACTCCCACTTATTACATAGACCACGCCCATTTTTTGACAAATTTATCCTAAAATCCTCCTTATTAAAATATAATCCCACTAATAACTTAGGCCACATTCATGTACTCGGTAATGTATCTTAAACTCCTCCTTCTCAAAGTAAAGCATCTTCCACTTATTACGTAGGCCACACCCATTTTCTCGATAATGTATCTTAAACTCCTCCTTCTCAAAGTAAAGTATTTCCCATTTATTGCTTAGGCCACACCCATTCTCTTAATAATTTATCTTAAACTCCTTCTTCTTAGAATAAAGCCACTCCTACTTATTACATAGACCACGCCCACTTTTTGACAAATTTATCCTAAAATCCTCCTTGTTAAAGTATAATCGCACTAGTGACTTACACCACAACCACATTCTGAATAATTTAACTAAAAATCCTCCTTATAAAAAAATAGCCAAACCCACTAATTATTTGGGCCACACCCACATTTAGTCTAATTTACCCTTAATGCACCCTTCTTGAAAGCAAGCTCACACCTATAAATTACTTAGGTCACATCTTCTTTCCGCCTAATTTATTCTAAACTTCTTATTAAAGAATAGCCACACCTACTAGTAACTAGAGTTACACCTATTTGAAAGGTTAAATTGTGTGTGACTATTCTTCAATAAGAAGAAGTTTCGAATATATTAGTCGGAATATGGGTGTGGACTAAGTAATTAGTGGGAGTGGCTTTACTTTGAGAAGGAGGAGTTTAAGATAAATTATTAAGAAAATGGGTGTGGCATAAGTAATAAATGGGAAACACTGTACTTTGAGAAGGAGGAGTTTAAAATACATTATCGAGAAAATGTGTGTGGCCTAAGTAATTAGTAAGAGAGGCTTTACTTTGTGAAGGAGGAGTTTAAGATACATTATCGAGAATATGGGTGTGGCCTAAGTAATTAGTGGCAGAAGCTTTACTTTAAGAAGGAGGAGTTTAAGATACATAATCGAGAAAATGGGTGTGGTCTAAGTAATAAGTGGAGGATGCTTTACTTTGAGAAGGAGGAGTTTAAGATACATCATCGAGTATATGGGTGTGGCCTAAGTAATTAGTGGAGGATGCTTTACTTTGAGAAGGAGGAGTTTAAGATACATCATCGAGTATATGGGTGTGGCCTAAGTAATTAGTGGAGGATGCTTTACTTTGAGAAGGAGGAGTTTAAGATAAATTATTAAGAAAATGGGTGTTGCCTAAGTAATTAGTGGCAGAGGCGTTACTTTGAGAAGGAGGAGTTTAAGATACATTAACGAGAATATGGGTGTGGCCTAAGTAATTAGTGGCAGAGGCTTTACTTTAAGAAGGAGGAGTTTAAGATACATCATCGAGTATATGGGTGTGGCCTAAGTAGTTAGTGGGAGAGGCTTTACTTTGTGAAGGAGGAGTTTATGATACATTATCGAGAATATGGGTGTGGCCTAAGTAATTAGTGGCAGAGGCGTTACTTTGAGAAGGAGGAGTTTAAGATAAATTATTAAGAAAATGGGTGTAGCCTAAGTAATTAGTGGCAGAGGCGTTACTTTGAGAAGGAGGAGTTTAAGTTAAATATATCTCAAAGTAGGTATATAAAGGGTGTCGCTTTACTAGTAATCGGAATATCAGAATCGAGAAACGGATTGTGGGAAGTTAACAGAAAGTTGTAAGAAGTGATCATAAATGGGTATTATTTTCCAATCAATTAGTAAAGTGCCCAGAAAGAAACCAGCTGTGCAATGTTGCTCAATAACTCCCGCAGCTCTAAAGAAGTACCAATAGAGTAAAAAATAAAAATACACAAAAAGAAAGTGGATCGATAACATAATTCGACTAGTTGGAATAAATAATCATTCAAAGAAGTTTTAAATTGGTATATGATCTTCAAGATGGAAGAAATTGCATGAAAAGGGAGTAAATAACAAAAGATTAATATAAGGTACTCGTCTGGTAATTGTTGCACTATCTTATGATTAATTACGATCATCTCTCGTGCATCACCTCTTCAAAATACAAGACGTCTCCTATGAATAAAATTAAAATTACCCTTAACCGGCTAGAGTAGAAAGAGGGATGGGGGAGGAGGAAGAGAAGAAAAAGAAGAAGAAGAAGTAGAAGAAGTTGGTAGGGGAATGGTTAACGCACTGTGACGTGAAACGTTGCTGTGGGTCTAGTTGATTTAAAGCGTCAGTAGCGGAGGGTTATTGCGATCGTTAATCGGCGTTTGGAAATTTTATGCAATTAAATTGGACGGGGCGACCAATCTGGACGAGGGACGCATTAACTCACACGATGTGCATCGCATAATCGTAATAATTATCAATGATGACGGATCGCTTGGTCGCCTCGCTAATTACTGGCAATGCAAGTCAAGCCGCGATGTATTTACTTACAACAACCGTGTCCCGTGCGTGTAAATGGATTTTTGTCGGGTCGTCGAGCACGTAATGTAGCGTTACCTTGCATTGGCATGGCAAGTTAAGCCAGCGGCTGTATTTAGAACTGCCTACCGTTTAGCGCACAAGAGTGCGGTCGTTGCTTGTCAGCTACCATCGTATATAGTATATACCACATGCACACGCTATTCCTATATATATGTCCGTTTAAATGTATATGTTATATATATTATATATATATGCACTTGACAACTAATCCAATATTTTTTTTAGACCGATGACAGCATCGCCCACTGCTGTCGCGGGATCCTGTAACGCGTCTCTTCTCCCAGGCGTAATGTGAGTATATCTTTTCAGCTTCTTATTAAGAGCCTGAAAACAAACCCACATATGTCGAGACGGTGTCAGGGCAATGGGCGTTATCTAGAAACTTCTTTGCAAATATTTCCACTTAACTTGTGAGTGAGGAGAAAACTTTTATTTTTTCCAGCACTATGAGTTTTGAAAATTAGAGCGAAAAGTAGAATTATATTTAGAAATAGTAAGCCTATACTAGTCAAAGTCAAAGTCAAATTCGAATCGAAAGTGAAAGTGAAAGTCAAAATCGAAAGTCAAAGTGAAAGTCAAAGTCAAAATCAAGGTCAAAGTTAAAATCGAATCGAATGTGAAAGTGAAAGTCAAAGAC
>JUFY01029681.1:0-20784 GCA_001855655.1 Leptopilina clavipes | reverse complement strand
AACTAAAAATTTTTTGAAAAAATTTTTTTTTCTCTAACTTCTATATTATTTGACCTAGATAGTTAAAAAATGGTATACTAGTGTATTTTTACTGGCTGATAACAGAAAAAATAGTTAAAGTTTTTGAACAAAAATAATAAAAAAATTTTTTTCTAAACTCTAATTTATTTGACCTGAAATGATAATATTTAAATAAATACTTGAAAAAATCTTTAACATTTTTAAAATGAAGCTTCCACTGGAAGATTTGGGGAATCTTCCCTCGAGATTCATGAGAAAGACTACCTTAAGGTTCCAGGGAATCTTTCCTAAAACTTCCTGGGGAAGCTTTCCTTGGGATTCCGGTGGATGGTTCCCTTGAGGTTCAAATGGAAGCCTTCAGGAAACTTCCATCCGAGCCTCATCGATCTTCCAAGGAAGTTTCCAGGAAGATATCGTGCTGTATGAGTACTGAATTTTCTTCGAAATAAAATTAATATTGAATAACAATAGCGTTATCAGACGTCTTTTTTTGATAAAAACAGTGCTTCTTTTTGATAGGCGTCCTCCAAAAGTATACCGTCCTCCTTTCTCCTCCAAAATTGTCTAAGTGGCCTCCTTTTTTTATTCAGTCGTTATGTTATATTATGTTTGCCTTCTGACCTAAGATAACTGCACTTTCAATAAATGAATTCTAAAATTTAATAATACTGCCTTTATTTATTTTATTTATCTTGGATTACCGAGTACTTGTTGACACTTTTGTCCGAACTCTAGGAGTTCGTATAAGTATTCAGTAATCCGGAGAAATCACTAATTCGACATTTTCGGGCAAAGTAACTATCAGATTAGCGCGACTATACTGTATATTACAACTCACATGTGCAGGGTGTCTCTAAAGCGACAAATATTTACGTGATTTTGAGATTATGTTAGCCTATTGACCTACGACTGTGACATAGACTTATGCTAAATATATAATAGCTCTTTTGTGAATCGGGTATCACAGGAGTTATTCTAAATATATTATAGCGTTCATAACTTTCCTACGATATTGACACCAAACAAAAAATAATGTCTAATTTCACCTAAATAATAAATATGTTACATGCTTAACTTAGGAAATAAATATATTTTTTACTGATTACAGATTTTTTCTTTTTAATATACAGGCGTTTAAACAAAGTTACAATGGAAGCCGCAATGTACGAGTTAAGTGAATTGAAAATTCAAGAAAGAAATTCATCTAAAATGGATAAGCATATAAATATTGACATGAATGATGAAAAAAAGATTATGGAGACTGAAGAAAAAATTTTAAATTCCGACCTAGAAATAAAAATGAATGTAGCTGAAGAAAATAGAAATAATGAAACTAATGAATATGATTACGAAGATGTTGATTTAGAAGGATATGAATTTGACAATATGGCAGATGACAATGACTGCAGTTTAGAAGAGTCGCATTTTCTATCTCGTTTAAAAAATAAAAAAGTTGGAAACAAACCTATAGATAGTGAAGAAAGCTTTCGTGAATTGGAAAAGAAAATAGAAATATTAGAAAATTCTGAATTACAAATAAATGAATGCAAAATAGAAGATAAATGTGAGGATTATGAATTTGATGTTTCGACATTTGATAATAATTGTAGTGACGAAGAAACAAAATTTTGTAAAAAAGAAGAAAATACTGAAAAGGATAATACATTTGAAGAGAAATATGCATCTGTTGGACAACGTTATGTTGATATGGGTTACATCATATGGCAAGTAATGAAAGCATGCGATTCTAAGGAAAACCATGTAAATGGATGCATTACAGGACATTGGAAAATAGTGGATTTTTATCAAAAAGGAATTCAAACAATAGTCAACATGAAATGTGACAATTGCAAAGGAACTTTAAGCATTAAATCGCATCAAGATAATAACGTAACGAAATCTAATTACAAATTTGTGTCTGGCTGTATGGCTAAAGGTATTGGATATTATAATATAGAGGAGTTTTACGCCGCACAAGGAATGCCAACTATGAGTGATAAAACTTTTAGAAAGTATCAGGAACAAGTTACATTAGATGCTATAAAAATTTCAAAAGAATGCATGCAAAAGTCAGCCAAGAAAGAAAGAGATTTGGTAAGAAAAAAAGGATACTTAATTGATAATATCCCATATACAACGGTGGTTACAGATGCATCCTGGGCAAAACGTGCTATGGGAGGAAGATATGATTCACTAGGTGGTGCTGCTGTTATAATAGGATATGAAACTGGTGAAATTATAGATTGTATTGTCAAAATGAAAGTATGCGCAAACTGCGATAGAGCAGAAAGAGAAAATAGAGAACCCAAACCGCATAACTGTTTTAAAAATTTTGACAGAAATCACAGTTCTGGTTCTATGGAACAACAAGCAATTGGAGAAGGTTTTGATTTTAGTGTTGACAGAACTGGTATGATATACAAATTTTTAATAGCCGATGGAGATGCTAGTGTTATTTCTAATATTCACAAACATAATCCATACAAAAAATATGGTGTTAGAGTAAAAAAAATTAGATGTTGTAACCATTTATTGAAGAACTTCTGCTTCCGCTTACAAGACATCGTTTCAACAGTAGATAAAAATACCCGTGAAGCTCGTGGTATTTTAAAAAGGAAATATTAAATATGCGTGCAGAAATAAGAGAAGCAGCAAAAAGAAGAAGAGAAGACGAATCTTTAAATCTAAATCAGAAACTTGATTTACTGTTTAGAGATTTAATGAACATTGCGAGTCATATATTTGGAGAACATAAAGAGTGCTATGCATTAAATTGGCCATGTGGAGGAAAACGTAAAGTTTCTGAAGAAAACGTTGCACATCTTTTATTTAGCATTTATGAAGATATTAAAAGAGAATTTAGAGATTTGGGTAAATATGTTGAAAGTGTATTATACAACGTTACAACCAATAGAGCTGAATGTTTTAATAATATAATATGCAAATTCATTGGAGGCAAAAGAATCAATTTTACAGAGGGTACTTCATATCCAGGACGAGTAGCTCTTGCAGTTTTGCAATTAACAGATAAAGGTGCATTATCTAGTTTATATAAAGGCATTAATGAACCCGTTCTAGAAATACTATTCAATATGGAACAAAGAAGAAAACTTCAAATAGAGCGCAACAGAACTTATATCACTGCACCACGCAATATACCAAGTCACAAGAAGGCAACTGATAAGGACTACGGACCAACTGCAAAACAACCTGATGTTTCACAATCAAGAATGAATAGTCTTATATTAGAATTAGAAAAGATGCAAAAAGAAAACCAGAAAAACAGAAACAAGATATTTTTGGAAACTCTTAATCAATCAGAGTGTAGATTGTGGATGGTCCTGCGTGAAGGAATGCTTACAGCTTCCAACTTTGGACAAATATGCAGTCGACAACAAGCAACATTAACAGCTGAAATATTTAAAAGAATATTGTACTGGGAGCCAACGCGTGGTAGAGTTTTAGACGCTATCGAGTATGGTAAAGACAATGAAAAAGCAGCTATTTATGATTTATCGCAAACTTTGAATATAAAAATAAATAAAAGTGGTTTTATCATTGATAAAGAGATACCATTTTTAGGTGCTTCTCCAGATGGATGTATTTGTGAAAGTTTAAGCGAATTAAAAATACCAAAAGATAAAATTATGAATGCACATCTCTTAACAGCTAACGTACTTTTAAATAAAGGAGGAATCGTTGAAGTGAAATGTCCATTTAGTGCTACAAAAGCAAAAACAATAGATGAATTATTGCATGTACCTACTGTGAAGAAAATATTTGACTCAGATAACACTAATATGATGAATAAAAAACACCATTATTATTATCAAGTTCAAGGACAACTTCACATTAGTCAATGTTATTACTGCATAGTTGCTATTTGGACACCTTACACTTTAAAATACATTGTAGTAATACGCGACGACACATTTTGGAACAATAATATGGAAGAGAAATTAACGAAATTTTATATTGACTGTTTACGTCCTGAAATCTTAGACAGTCGGGTTAAAAGAAATTGCGAGATTCGTGAACCAGATTACGTTGTAGAAGCCCATGAAAAGAAACTCTCTAAACGATCGAGTACGTTCAACAAAATGAGAACAAACACTAAATCAGAAACAACAGGTTTAGTTAATGATATAAATACATCTGAAAATAAAATTAAAAATTACGAAGAAGACAATAATAATAAGAAAAATAATTTAAGAAACAAGTTTGCTTCTGAATCATTAACTGAAAGTAATAATTATGTAGTCATTGACGAAGATATAGAAATATCAAAATTTTCAACTGGAACTAGAAAACTTCGAAACATTCTTGAAATAGATTCTTCAGATGAATATAAGAATATTATAAAAAATGTTCATGGATATCTTGATGAAGTTTGCATGGCAAATGTATTTAAAGTATTGAATGAAAACTCTCTCTATGATTTTATCTGTGTTACACACTTGAAATATCCTGAATTTATAACCCCGTTTAAGGGAGTGTATCCTAGAAACAAAGACATTCAAATTATTGGTGGAGGTAAATCTTTTCATTGGCGATGTATATATTATGATGGAACTTATTTACACATACTTGATAGTTTAAATCCACGCAAATTTGACGATTTACCCAAAGATGAAAAAAATTATATTAATCATAGATACCCTGAACTCGATAAGAAAAATATAATATCAGGTAAAGTAACAGAGCAACCGGATGGTACTAGTTGTGGTGTTTATGCAATAGCATTTGCTGTTTCAATTATTTTATTAGAAGATCCTTACAAAATTAAATATTCTACCAAAACTACAGTTATGAGGAACCATCTTCTAAAAATAATAGAAACAAGAAAATTAGTTCCTTTCCCAAGAACATATAGTTGAATTCACATTTGAATGTCTGCATAATAAAGGCTTTCTAGCCACGTAACTTTTTCTGTGATTCAAAATAGAAATTCTAATTTTTTCTATTTTGAATCTCATTGAAAGTGTAAATCGTAACAATTGAAGTATGCATGATTAACATCTAATATAATATTACTCGAAGGATATTAAGGTACACTGAGAAAATTATATAGTGAGACTGCTGGCTTTTCATGGGAACCACCAATGCATTGTGTCTCAAGCCTCGCAGTTCACCATGTAAAACCGAGCATCGGTAGATGCTTTGAGATTCCTAGCCCGCTTTTTATGAGTAGATGCTTGCCTTTACACGGCAAACTGCGAACCCTGAGACAATGTGCGTTGGTGGCATCCTAAAAAAGCTAGCTGACTCACATTAATTTTCTCTGCTTATATGCTGTCCTTCCGGTTTGCACACATTTATGAAAACCGCGACATTTCTTGCTTGATGTTAATAGTCCGTGACAAATGTATGTATCATATTAGTCACGAACTAATAAGATTGTGAAAGAAATGCCCTAGTTTTCAAAAAGGTGTGGACAAACGGAAGGACAACATATGAGCAGTTACCTGTATTTAACGTTTAAATTATAATAAAATTAAGCTAAATTACAGCAGTGCTCTTTAGCCACGTAGCTTCTTACTATATACAAAGTAAAATATTACTTATGAAAATTATATTTTCAATTTTTTAATGTTTTAGTGTAATGTTCCTACGAGGTACGGTACGTAGGTTGAGAAATCATATACATGAATATGCGTATAATCTTGTGCATGTTTTTAAAGCATGCACTATGTACTAGTTTACGTACATTTTTATGCTTGAAAAATGTTTGACTTCTGTACATGAACCTGATCTACATGATCAGGCACATGTTTACTTGTCAAAATTTTTGTTTACCAAAAATTTGTGTTGATAATAACTTTACAATCAGAAGGAATCCTTATTTTTGCATGCTAAAACTTCTTCACAGCCTCCAAAGTTTTTACTTTTATTACATTTAGACATGAATGAATATGAATTTAAATATTTTTAAATTAGAATGTGGCTAAACATGCACCAGATCATGTTCGTGAACTTTTTCATGTACATGAATTTTCAACTGGGATGCTCTTGTAAAATACTTAATAAATTTTATACCACACATGCTCGAAAAACTCGTTTTATTTGAAATGAAGTGGGTTGTAAATCGATGTTTACAGGCTAAATGACGTAAGGGGAAAAAAGTTGCATCACATAACCTGAAAACTTTTAATTCTAACCGCTTTACTCACAATAAACGAGGTTTCGAGCATTTGTGTCATAAAAAATCGTATGCAACACTGGGGATTCTTCGTTTATGTGCCTTGTTGGATAAAAAATTATATACGCCTTGTCAATAGTTATTTAAAAGCGCCACGTTTCTGCCTTCGGAATAAATCGTATTTAAACTACTATTTTCTACCTGTGACAAACTATATGAAATCAACACATTAGTGCCTCTAAAATAAAGTCTTTTTAGTAACACCAGACCTAAACCAGCCTTTATAAAAACTAAATTTACAACAAATTGACCGTTTGTTTTTTAATTTAATTTCATATGCATCACAAAAAATTATATAAAATCGAGAGGTTACATATATAAAGAAAATTAAAGTTTCATATAATTAAGTACACTTTATATAATAAGATTTAATATTATACCGGAGTTTCTCTCAGTGTGACTACTGAGATTGAGCTTTTTTGGTACTAGTGTAATATACGCATGGTATCAATGACCTGACTTAATATCGATAGTCCCACTGTAAGAGCTTCCATGTATGGGAATAAGATATGAATTCCTGCAATTAGACATAACTAATTTACAATACTATGGGTGTTTCCGACATTTACTCTCTGAGCGCTTTGAAAATACGAAACGTGATTGGTTGGGTTAGGGGAATTGTGAATTTTGATTGGTTACAACTCTAAATTACCAAAATTAACAATTCCCCTAACTCAACTAACCACGTTTCGTATTTTCAAAACGCTCAAAGAGTGAATGTTGGAAACACCCTACATGTAGTCATAAATATTATATATATATATATATATATATATATATATATATATATATATATATATATAATTATATATATGTGTAATGCAACCTTCCAAGACCATAGAAATCGAACAATGTTTAGTTCCAGGACATTTGTCTATTTCCAGGACAGTCCTGGAACAAATTTCAGAACAACAGTTACTTCCAAGACGGACTTAGAAGTAGTCGATACGTAAATCAATTCAAAAATTGTTCAATATTCTTAATATTAAACATTGTTTTTTGAAAATTTTACAATGGAGAATGTAAAACGGATAGTAAAAAATGTTAGATTAATATAGGATTTAAAAAAAAAGTATTTTTATCGTGTTAAAACACATAAGGTAATATATGGAAATTTATGGTAATTTATAAAATAGGAGGAACGTTAAGTTCCAGGTCCTACCTTCAAAAATGCATGTAAGTCACTGATTTTTAAACATGATTATAAACAAATTCTTTAATTATATTATTATAATCAATATAACACAAATATCACAATCATTTTATAGAAGAAGTTGTTTCAGGTTAAAATTGATTCTAAATAAATTAATATATAATAATTATCAAACATACGTATAACATAACCTCAGCTGTCAAAAATAATTCATATGAAATCCGACAAAGAAATAAAACCAATGTCAACAATGACATTCGGGAAAAATATAAATTTATGCAATATGTACAACTAAAAAAAAATTATATTCAAAGATAAAAAAGAAGCTTGTAAGTATTTAGTAAGAATCGAATATTCTTAACTAATGCTTAAATCCAGGACTTCCACAGACTTGCATCATATAATATAAAGGATAAATAATAAAAGTTTGAAAACTGTAATTATTTGCATTAAATTATTATTTTATTTTAAAGATAAAAAATTAGAAACTACTGCTTTAAAGGATTACAAGGAACTTGATAGAATAAAATGCAAACTATCACACTTATAAATATTAAATTACTGTTAAACGTCTTCATATTTCAATTTCTCGTAAATATGTAGCTATTTTATAAAATAATAAGACGGTTAATTCAGAGACATTTTCTGTCATGTAACGTTTACATCCAAGACTTGCATTTCAGAGCATTGTATTGTTCCAGGACTTAATATTGACATGCATGCCGTCGATCGATATTTAGACACTAACAAGTAAATAAATTATAATTATTTAATTCAGTTTTATTGAAATTTTCAACCATAATTATATTTTAAAAATTGGTTTAATTATTTCAGTAGTCAGATAATAAGAACATAAAAACGGTAATTATTTTAATTTAAATATTGTTTCATTTTAAAGCAAAAAATGAAAATTACTGCATTCAAGTATTATAAGAAAGTTGATAGAATAAAATGCAAACTATTACACTTATAAATATTAAATTACTGTTAAACGCCATCATACTTAAATTTCTTATAAATATGTAGCTATTCCATAAGATGATAAGACGGTTAATTCAGGGACATTTTCTGTCATGTAACGTTTACATCCAAGACTTGCATTTTAGAGCATTGTATTGTTCCAGGACATGCATGCCTTCGTTTCGTTTTGTAGGCTCTAACAAGTAAATAATTTGTAATTAATTGATTTAGATTTATTGAAATTTATAACCATGATTATATTTAAAAAAATTTGTTTAATTATTTTAGTAGTCGATAATATGAACATAAAAACTGTAATTATTTAAAATAAAATTTTGTTTTACTTTAAAGCAAAAAATGAAAATTACTGCATTGAAGTATTATGAGAAAGTTGGTAGAATAAAATGCTAACTATTACACTTATAAATATTAAATTACTGTGATGGAAGGAGTAACAGAATACATTTTTTTTGTTCCAGAATTTTTCAGAAATAGTTCCGTAATTTTTCATGAGGCCTTACTAGAAAGGTAAGTCGTCCTTTTAAAATATTTAAATTAATTTTAACAGAATAAAGTGAAGTATTTTGGATTATTTCCAAGATAGTTGGAAGTTAGTAGTTGGAAGATTGTAGTATTGGAAGATAGTAGAAATTAAAATTGTTTTTTTATAAGTAACCACTTATAAAAAAACAATTTTAATTTCTACTGAAATTGTCGCGATATCCTAGTTGGCACAGGAGCATGGGATGATCCAAAAGACATTATTAGAATGGATATGGACGTCCTAAGGATGTCCTAAAGACGTCTTAAAGACATTCCATGTCCCTGTGCCCACTGGGATCCTAAGTTACTGAACTACGTTCTGTACTTTTTCCTGAACAATTTCCTTTCGTGTATACTCTTAAAATTTTAATCTGATAAAACTGAAAAATTAACGATTATTTGATAAGTATAATGGCTTAGATTTTTTACTGTTTGACGAATTTGTAAGACACTTAAGAATAATATTATATTAATATTTTTAAACCTATTATGGTTTGAATTATCAATATATATTTCAGTCAAATTGATGACTAGGATTAATACTGATTGAATTCTTTAATATGACTAATTAAATCTTCAAATTGATAAAAGTGTTTCATATTAGATTTTAAAATATAAGTGTAATATAGAAGAAAGAGACGTATTGTTATAAATATAATTTAAGAAATTTAATAATTTAATTAACAAATGAAAACCAATTTTATAACGAAATAAAAAATCTTTTTTTTAGGCAGTTAGGATTACAGCAGTCAAAGTTTAAAATGATAAGACGGTTCCCAAATAGCACAACATCTGAGCCCAATATTGTGTTAATATTGCGTAGTAATATTGCCAATCAATTTTGAGGCAATATTGCCTTAACATTAATTATGTCCGCCTTGTGGAAATATTGCAAGAAAATATTAAATTTCCGGTTAACGCATAACGCCGTCAGTTTGTTATAATATTATAATTACTATATTGTAATATTTTTTAATATTGCGAGACAATATTGCCACAAGGCGGACATAATAAATGTTGAGGCAATATTGTCTTAACATTACCAGGCAATATTGGCAATATTGACACAATATTTAGTTCAAATGTTGTGCTATTTGGGTTAGTTCAGGGACAATTTCTGTCATGTAACGTTTATATCCTAGATTTGCATACAGTTATAAATATATTGTTTATATTACAATATTAATATTGTAATATCATTTAATACCATTTCACTGATAACGATAAATACTAAAGCGTCCGTATAAAGTAACTATTTATTTGCTGTAAAACATGACAATAATAAGAATTCTATTAATAAAAGAAAACTCTTTAAATTTTGTTTAAGAAAAATGTTTCCAAATACCACCACAAATTGCTAAAATTTTGATTTCGAATTGCATGACAACATTGAGAATATTGTTAAACAATATTTCTTTAATTTTGATTATGTCATTATAGCAATATGACTTTCAATTATAACTAGTAGATGTTTAACTAATACCACTTATGTTGACGAACGTTTTGATAAGGAATAGTTAAAAACTATTGTTCAATTGTTAAACGTTCCTGAATGACAGTATGAAACTTACTGAAAAGCCCAGTTTTTAATTATTAAACATATGCACCTATTCACTATAAGGTTTGTTCTGGTTAATAAGGTGTCATTGATCTTGGTTAATTATTTATTTTTTAATCAAGGTATTTAATAACATTTAACTTTTATTATTTGACAAACCTGTCAATTTAAATGATTCTTTTTTAGGCATGAACGTATAGTCTAAACTAACTAAATAAACCGGAGTGAAAATGGTGACCAGAGAATTCAGATGGCGCTTTACGCTTTCCGCCTACATTGAAAGGAACCTCTAGGGTGCGATCCGATGTGAACCGTAAGCGTAAAACAGAAGGCAGAAAATCATGAGTGAAATCAGATGGCGGCATTATGCGTCAACCGGAAATTCATGAGAATGGAAATGATAGACTATGGCCGTTTCCAAATTGGGGTTTTTTGCATACTTAGTAAGTATATACTTGCGAAGTATACACTTAACCATTCTTGTCTGGCACATATGTTTACATGCATTGGACAAGGATGGTTAAGTATATCCTTAGCAAGTATATACTTGCCAAGTATGCAAAAACCACAATTCGGAAACGGCCTATCTCTCATCTCCCTTGCACTCATGAATTTCCGGTTGACGTTTTACTTTTTACTTCTCTATGTGATTTAACCTTTACATTTAACTGATAAAAGTCAAATCAGAATAGCTAGCAAATGCATTTAATTTGTCTGATTCTAAGTAATTACATATTCTGCATATAAATTTACTTCAAATCATTGAATTCAAAGCAAATTATCGTAAATTTATATGCAGAATAAGTAATTACTTTGAAACAGACAAAACAAATGCATTTTCAAGCTATTGCAGAAACACCTTTACAGCTGAGTGTGAACGCGATTTTGACATTATTCGGTAAATTTTTATTATACCGTCAGAGGTGTAAATGCAGCCTTAACGAACTTATAGGCCAACGTAGAATGAATACGGATATGGGAAAAGGGCTTGAGATAGAATAGGACAGAGACTGTCGGTGTCTTTTTCTATCGCATGCCCTGTTCCGTTATACGTATTCCTATTAATTCTGCTTGAGGCTTATCGTGTTTAGACCTTATGGTATCACATCAGCACTGCTCGGAGTCAAAAGTTTGTAGCTCGTATTACTATTTTACGAACTATACTGTAATTTTTCTATATTTTGGTTCCAAATTTATTCGTGTATTACTATATATTATTTTTTGGAAAAAATCTATAGAAAATTTTTGCTGATATTTATGAAAACGTACTTCTCTCCCATACATTACTCCCGCTTTACAGGCAAAATAAGCAATTTTGATAGCGAATATTTCTGGTTCCCAACGGTGAAAATTCTTTAAATTTTGCAAATATGTCAAGAATGATAATAAGTACATATAGTAAAATTTTCAAAAAAATCTATAGAAGAGCGTTTTGCCAAAGTAATACCTTAAGGCCTTTTTCCAATAGTCGTTAAAGCGTAGGCGGAAAGCGTAAAACATGAGAGTGAAAGAGACAAATATACATTTCTATATCTTTCACTCTCATGCTTTATGCATGAGATGGAGACGGAATATAGGCACTTATGGATTTCCGGTTGACGTTTGATGCTTTACGCCGCCATCTGATTTCACCCTTACTGCCAAATCACATGGAGGAGTAAAAAGTAAAACGTCAACTGGAAATTCATGAGTGCAAGTGAGATAAAGGACAGACTAACCTTTTCACTCTTATAAATTTCCGGTTAAAGTTTTACTTTTTACTTCTCCATGTGATTTCACCCTTAGTATGCACCCTTAAGGCCTTTCTCCAATATGATCCTAAAAGTCTGCAGGCTCAAGGAGAATGAATACGGAAACGGGAACAGGGCATGAGATAGAAAAAGACACAGACAGTCTCTGTCTTTTACTGTCTCAAGCCCTATTCCCGTATCTGTATTCATTCTGCGTTGGAACGTTTCGGAATTGAGGTTCTTTGCATTCTTGGCAAGTATACAGGCAATAACATATATGCTGTCCTTCCGGTCTGACGGAATTTTGAAAAGTCGTATGATTTCTGTCAAATATTTTTAGTTCGTGACATACAAATGTTTATTCATATGTCATGAACTAAAAACATTTTGACAGAAATCATACGACTTTTCAAAATTCCGTCAGACCGGAAGGACAGCATATATGATATTGAGTGTATACTTGATAAGTATATATTTAACCATCCTTATCCAATGCACGTAAACACATGTACCAGACAAGGATGGTTTAGTGTATATTTCACAAGTTTATACTTGCCAAGTATGCAAAAAAACCCAATTCGGAAACGGCCTTGGTCTTGCGTTGCATTGCGAATGACAAACGTAAACCGAAATTTCATGAGAGTGGAATAGATAGCCTATCCTGCATTTCCCTTGCACTCATAAATTTTCGGTTGAAGTTTGACGCTTGACGCCGCCATCTGATTTCACCGTTTTGGGGTCCTATTGAAGAAAGGCCTTTATACTCAAGACCTGACGCTATCTGTTTCCAGCATAAAAGATTATTTTATAAAAATGTAAAAAAGGAATAAATTTGTCCAATTGAACAAATTAAATATTATATATCTTGATTGAATAGACAGCAACAAAGGTATGTAACTTTGTAACACTGCATAAGTTTTGCTAAAAGTGTTTTATCATTCTATTAGTTCTGAGCATTTTCACGCAAACAATTGAATTTTTGTCCCTGCCTCAACGATAAATGAAGCTATATCTTTTTTTAAATTTTTCTGTAAAATTAAAAACTTAATTGTTTTTGTTTCTATCTATTTTATATCTTTCTCCTTAAACAGTTAATTTTACTACTACAATAATTTAAAAAATAGAGCCCGCAATTTATTCGTTGTGACGCAAAGACAAAATGTTTTTCTTTTCATGGAAATGTCCAGTTTCTTAGATAACCATCATCTAGTTCAGTCTGAAAAAGCAAATCGGTCATATAACGACATTACCTAAATTTTTTGTACACTTTTAGCAAAAGATTATAATTAATATTTCTTAATTATTTAAAATAAAAACAACATAATTAGCGTACATTATTTGAAAGAAATTTAATACCTCTTAAAAAATGAAAGTTTTACATTTATTTCATTTACTTCTTAATGATAATTACTGTACTTATTCAAAATAAATGACTTTGTTTAAATAATTTAATCTACTTGCAAGACACTTAAATACTTAAAAATTAGACAATATTTTTTAATTTTATTAACGCAGTGTCTATTTTCCACTTTTACGGACGTATTAAGAAATAATTTATATTGACGATAATGATAAATATGTAATTGGGAAATACTGGCGTTATAGCAATGGTTAAATTTTTACCGTTTATGGTTTTTCTTATTGACATGTTTAAAAAACATTATATTTGTAAGTATAGTACATTTTTTTATTTAAAATTATTCTGGTGAACAAAAATAAACTGTCCACTATTAATAAATTTACTTCTTCGTCTAATATTGCATAGGATTCTTTTTCTGGTCGTACTTCTGGAAGTATTATTGAGACTCTTTTAGGAGAATATTATGTCCGCTCTCTTATTTATTAAACCAGAGAAATTTAACTATTTTTAATTGCATTAAAGTCAAATGATGCAAGTAGTTTTAATAATTCTTTATTTTTTTTTAATTTTAAAGAATTTGCAAAAAATTAGTGATTTGGACTCACTCTACACTATGCTATATGTGTGATCACTAGAAATAATTTTAATAAAAAAACTAGCTAACTTCTATATTGTAAATTTGTTCATGGCACGGAATTAATTTTGAGCACTTGAGCATATCGAGTTCTTAAATAATTTCAAGTTCCGGAATAATTTCTAGAACTTAAAATTTGTATATCCTTTGTGACTGTTTTATAGGACAAGATGTTTGCATTATTGAGCTGGGACGGGGGTCGTACATACGACGTTTTTGAAAAAAAAAATTGTACAAAAATGAAGGACGATATTTTCATATTTCGTTGTGCCGGTTCAAACTATATGGCAAAGGTGGTATGTTTCCACGGTAAGTGAAACATTTGAATATTATTTGTGTGTTGGTCTATTACATTTTATTAAATTTATATCCTAATTTAAATGAGTAAAATGGCGACAAATTTAATTTAATATTTATTTTAATTAATTTTTAGCAGAATTATATTTTTTTATTTAATAGTTTTAACTTTTTACTAAAGTTTTAGTGAAAAATTACTATAAAATAATATAAATTTTAACTAATTTTCAATTTTAATTAACTATGTAACTTGTTTAGTTTTACAAATTGGGCATTGGTTTTTTGAGAATTAAATCGCAATATAGCGATATAGCCTCAATATAGCGTTAAAATTTCACTTTAAAATTAAAAATATTTAATAAGATTAAATAATTATTGATCTGTAAATTAGAGGCAACATTATCGCACTATATTAATTATATCTGCGTTAAGAAAATATTTTCTTAAAAATTTAAAGAATTATTGCCCATCATGCAAACATTTAATAATATTGTTTGTTGATCCTAAAGTAACGGTAATATTGACGCAATATTGCTAATGATATTTTTATCATATTAAGTGTGTAAAATCTTACTGATGTTTTTTAACCGCGTATTTAATTTTTTTTCAAGACAAAAAAGAGGTATTGCAAGAATTTGCCAAGTACTTAAACGAAGAGCATCCAAAGGTTCTAGCAACTCGTCTTTCTGTTAACGAAGAACATAATTGCATAAATATTGAAGAATGTCAAATTCTTATTTCAAATGAGGAATGTACAAGTACAAAAATAAACTGCCAGTCTACTTCTCCAGAAAATATTATCCAAATGGATTCGAACGAGCAAGATGGAAATCCAGGAATTGATCTTCATTCTGATTCTGTAGGCGAAAGTATAGGATTGAATTCAAAGAGAGAAATTATTGGTCGTCAGTTAGAATTTAAAAATACTGAAGTGGGTTTTAATGGGATGGATACAACTCAAGGAAATTGTCCTTCAGAGTCTATGGGCAAGAATAAGAAAAAGAATTTTATAAAACAAATTGAAATTTTAAAAAATGGCTATCAGTTCAAGTTTGCAGGCAAAAATATTGAAGTGAAGGTCAACAAAGAAGATACAAGTCCAGAAAATGGTAGTCAGTCTCATTCTATAAGTGAAAATATTGAAAGGAATTTTAACGAAGAAAATAAAAGTCCAGGAAATGATTCGTGTGAGTCTACAGACAAAAATAATAAAGTGACAATAAACCAGGAAAATGAATGTTCAGCAAATGATCGGGAAGATAATTCTATGGGCGAAATTATAGACATGCATATTAACAGAGAAATTATAAATCCAGAAATTGATCTGCAGTTAGACTCTAAAAGCACTGATGTGAATTTAAACGAGGTGGATGCAAGTTCAAAAAATTGTTGTCAGTTTCAGTTTATAGACGAAAGAAAGAAAATGCATTTAAACGCACAAATTGAAAGTGAAACAAATAATAACCATTTTGAGTTTGCAGGCAAAAATACGGAAGAACCAATAAACGAGGATAATGATAGTCTAGGAAATGATCGTGAACCTGATTTTATAGTCGAAAGTACAAAGATGAATTTAAACGCAAAAATTTAAAATTTAAAAAATGATAGTCAGATTGAGTTTGCTGGTAAAAATACTGAAGTAATAACGAACGCAAAAAGTGGAAGTCCGGGCATCGATCATCAGTCTGATTTTATATCTGAATTCGTAGAAGTGGATTCAAACCCGCAAAATGTAAGTCTAGGAATTGTCCATCAGTTTGAATCTACAGGCGAAACTATTGAAGTGAATTTGAACGGAGAAGATGTAATGTTAGAAATTATACGTCAGTCGTCTGAGGACGAAAGTATTCAATTGAATTCAACTCCAGAAATTATTCGTAATTATTCATCAGTAAGTGAAAGTCTCCATATGAAAGTCGCGGAGAGCTTTATAATTCAGCTCGATGATTCCCATAAATCTGATGAACCAAATGAAGAAATGTTGCAGATTGGCCACGAAGAAGAGGAAGAAGTTTCTGGCTCTGATGAAGATTACGTTCCTTCCATTCATGAGAGCGATAGTTTTAGTGAATGTGATGAAAGTGACAAGAATTGTCAGACAACGAAATCTCAAAATTCATTAGAAACTTCAAACAAATCCACAACTTCTTATAATATTTCGATAGAAATACCAGTCGACGCTCCTGATGATGTTAATTTGGAAGTAGAAGCATCAAAGGGTAGAAGCGGATCAGGGAAAAAGTATTGCTGTATGTATTGTAAAAAATTGGTATCTAAACTACCACGGCATTTCGAAACAGTTCATAAAAATGAAGCAGACGTACAAAAATTTTCGAATCTCCCAGTAAATAATCTTGAGCGAAAAATGATTATTGATACATTGCGAAAGCATGGTAATTATATACACAATACTACCTCGAACGTAAATAGTGGAAAACTCCTAGTTTGTCGAAGACCATTACCTAGATTACAAAAAGGCGCATCTGGATTTCAACCTTGTCCTACTTGTAAAGGATATTATTCAACAAATACACTTCGAACACATGTAAGAAAGTGTTCAGGTGTTACAACCAATGGCAATAGATGTATAAAGGTGATGTCACGACAAATTTCAGGACGAATACATCATTCTGCCTGTAAATTGCTAAAGAAATATATATTTCCTGTACTAAGAGAGGATGAAATTGTTTGTTTAATTAGATATGATGAACTGGTAATTGCTTATGGTAATAAAATGTGTGACAAGTATGGCTCTCAACAACATCAACATGACATGATTCGTGCTAGGATAAGGCTTCTTGGTCGCTTCCTTAAACAGATCAAATTGATTAACACTGAAATAAGTGATATGCGTTCAGTGTTTCACCCAAAATTCTACGAGGACACTAAAAAATCCATCAAGATTATTGCCGGATATGACGAAAACAAAAGAAGATATAACTCACCAACAGTAGTTACAAGTTTATTTTCTTTATTGAAAACTCTTAATGCACGTCTTGTTACATTAACCATTCAATCAAGTGCAAGAACAGAACAAACGGATGTTGAGAATTTTTTAAAAGTTTTAAATGAAGATTATGGATCGAGCATGAACAAAACGGCAATAGAGACGACAACAGAAATTCGAAAAACTAATAAACAAAAACTTGAACTACCTTCGCAAGAAGACATCAGTAAACTTTGTGACTACTTACAAGACATGATGCACAATACGTTCAATAAACTTCGCCAATCGTTTAGTTTTGAGAGTTGGTTAACATTATTAGAAGTTGTTTTAACTTCTTTGCAGTTATTTAATCGTCGTCGTTCGGGCGAAATTGAACGTATCACTATCAATGATTATTTAAACAAAAAATCTCTTACAGATACAGGTAATAATGTTGCTTCCATGCCAAAAAATTGTATGAAATTGGCAAAAATGTTTTCAAGAATGGAAATCACTGGGAAACTAAATCGGTCAGTTCCAGTACTCGTTAGATGCGACGTAGAAAAATGTCTCGATTTATTAATTGAATTTCGTGATGAAGCAGATGTTCCAGCAGAAAATAAATACGTGTTTGGACTTCCAGGAATAAACAAAAATAGATATAAACATTTAAGGGCATGCGAATTATTAAGGAAATTTTCAATAAACTGTGGCGCTCAGAAACCTTTTTCTCTAAGGGGTACTCAGCTTCGAAAGCACATTGCCACTGTGTGTACAGGTTTGAAATTGTCAGAAAATGATGTTTTAGCGTTAGCGGACTTCATGGGACACGATAAGGAAATCCATAAAAAAATATACCGCCAACCAACAATTCAAAAAGATATTGTCGACATGTCAAAACTATTGCTTCATGCGCAAGGTTCCGACTTGAAATATGAAGATTCTGAAGCCGAAAGTGATAAAGAAGATCCAAACCGAAGTTGAAAAAGAAATTTCATCTAATCCTGGTAAGTAAAATACATTGAATAATACAATTAAACCGAATATTAACAAAAATTATTTTTTTTTTAAACTCTAATCGATTTATATCTTTATAAATTAAAAATTAAATCAATATATGTGTATTAGGCCTAATGTGTACGTCCGCATGAAAAACGCCCACTTTGTTGATTTTTTTTTAGGAGATCTTATCGCAATTTTCTAAAAGTGGTTCAGATTTTTTATTTGTATTTATTGATAAAGAACAGAGTGTCTCACGTCAAATAATGCGTTTACCATAACTTTATCAAAATAAAAAACACGTAATGATCTTATTTTAATCTTTTAAATAGCATGGTAGGTTATGACGAAAGTGATAATATTTTAAACATTCTTTTTTGATTGATAAAAAATCATATTTATATTATTTACTTTGTTTAATAACACTAAATTATTAAATAAACACAACATTAATTTTATTTCATTACCCTGAGTATTGTTTATTGTGAAAGAATCTTATATTTAAAATTTTTAAGTCAATAATTACAGCACTTAATTCTACAGTAACTTTACCACACCATTTTGCAGAACCTGATGAAGTGGACGATTTGGAATTTTCTTTAGAAAAAGAATTGGAAAATGAAAATTTAAGAAAACTCAATAAGCGCAAAAAACCAGATTCTAAATTCGATGCCTCGGAAAATTTCAAAACTACAAAAAAGAAGAGATCAAGTAAGACAAATTACGTATAAAATCTTATTTCAATAATACCTATAGTTACAGAAAAAATATTCTGGCCTTAAATAAACCCTCATAAAAGTAATAATATTCCTTTTTTTATTTTCTAAAAATAAATTGTCTAAGATAAGTTTCTTTTTCTGCCTCTAGAGTAGTGTTACTCCTTAATTTAATAGACCTGTTAATTTGCAATCATAAAATAAATAAGATTTGCATCCAGATTTTATATTATTGATCGTAATAAGTACTTGGTAATAACAAAACTTTCGATCTCACATATAATTAAGTAGAGATTAAGGTCATTAATAAAAAATCAGGACACTTTTAAATTATTTTTCAAGAAATTCTTATTAATTTTTCTTTAATCCTAATAAAGATAGCACTAATTTATACCAAATATTGTAGTACTAACTGACAGAAGTAATCTCTGCAGGGTGTCTAGCGTCAGGGAACATAGGGAAAAACGGGAATTTACAAAAAGATCCGGGAATTCGTAGTAATTTGATTTTCAATCCTTAGATTTTAATTTTGAAAATGAAAATGGAACTCTTAATTCTTATACTTATAACTTTTAACAGCTTTACAGATTGATAATCCTTTGATTACGTTTTTCTGCAGTGAAATAAATAAATTATATAAAAATTTTTCAAACTGTATTCTTATGAAAATTTAAGTGCTACATAAAATTTTATTTGCAAATTTAAATTTGTCTATTAAAAATTATCTGTTAAAGGGTAACGCTTTATACTCACAATAAAAAAAGTGATATTTAACCATTCTGTTTATTTTCATAACATTTTGCAACTCTCCACAACTAAATCAGTGGAATTTGAATGATTTTCAGTTACTCTCTCCTCACGATTTAAATTAGTCGATTTTCATTACAAATCAGGGAAAAATTACTGAATTTTCTGTCATTTTTCACTGATTCACCAGTTGAAAAATAATTAAATTTTTAATACATATGTCACTGAATCAGTGGAATTTCATTGAAAATCTGTTAAAAGTGACTGAATTTTCAATATTTTTTCACAAATTGTTCAATGGAAATAACTGATTCAAATTGCGAAAAGAAAGTCACTTAAAAACAGTAAAATTTCACTGTTTACATGTGAAATTTTACTGATTCGGTTTTAGAGACAAAGGAATGAAATATTTTACATAAAATATATAAATTTAAGTGATTTATATAATTTTATAATTAAAAAATAATTCAAAATATTTAAGTTGTTTATCCAAAATCCAAAATCTAAAAACATTCTGTATGTACATTGCAATTTAATCATGAACAAAGAATTCTGTAAAAATTAGATTTTTAACAAAATGACAAAAGTTTAACTGAAAAATAACGTTTTGGCACTAGAAAAAATCTGATTTATCAGTAATAAAACTGAAAGTTTTTATCAAAATAAAAAGTTTTTGATTCACGAATTAGTTATTTTTATTTGTAGAGTATGTTCTAAAAATTTGAAACCAATCGATAAGGTTCTCCTTTGGAAATTTTGGCCACTATAAAGCACATTTAAAAAATTTTTTTTAAAGTACTTTAGTAGACCAAAAAATTGTTAAATATTACTCTCTTTTTTCCTGATACAACTAAGCGTAACCTACTTTATGAATTTTTTAACTTTAAATCTTGCTTTATTTGCGAAAACGATTTTAATTATTTATGTATTTACTTCTTAAA
>JUFY01029679.1:0-13154 GCA_001855655.1 Leptopilina clavipes | reverse complement strand
CCACGATTTTACACCTGTATGCTTGATTATATTTAATTAAAGTGATCTTAAAGTGAATTCAGTTTGTATTCATTTAATATTTCAACAGTTGAAAATAAATAATTGTTAGTAAACTATTGGATGATTTTTTTTTCTGACATTTTCCTAACTTTTGTGATGAAAAAAGAATATTTCCATGACAGTTTTCTGATTTTTCTGACGTTCCTTGAGTAAAGTTACTTACAATATTTCGAAAAAGATAGGCAGATTATGCAAATCGGTACATTGGGTGTCTGTTTGTAAAGGGTGACAAATCCGACATGAAAAATTCTCCCTTCATGTTGTGTGTATTAAATTGGAATCCCCGGAAGGAAACCCTCTCTCTTATAAATTTCCCTCGACTCTCTCCTTGTTTCTCTCAACAAAACCGCAATCCAGTTAATCGCGACTGGTTCAGAATTTGATATTTTCGAAATTAACAACGAGAAACATAAGATTACAGACGACTACTTTGTAATTTTCTCCCTTGAGAAAGAAAGAGGGAGCGAGGAAGGGGATTTAAAAGCGACGCTTAAAGCTCAAAATCCCCCTTAAGAAGCCATATACAAACACGAAACGATCGAAGAAATTGCACTCGAAGAATTAGCGATTCAAAAATGTTTCCCTTCCACCTTAAAGAGAGAGAGAGGAAAACTTAAGACCGACAAGAACTGCGCCGAAGGAAAAAGTTACTTCCTCCATTGGGAAAATAAGTTAGTCAATTGGATTTTCGTTTCATTTGAATAAATGTTTTCAAGCGTCAAGTGAGGGAAAAACGAAATTTCGTAAATTATCCACTTCTCTTCGAGAACGTGTGACAAAATAGAATTTAAAACATTCAAACAAAAAGAAAAAACTTGCAATTTAAAAACAAAATTAATTTCCCCCCTGGATGAAAAATATTTAATTGCGAAACCAATTAATTTATGTTAAAACGTTTTTTCCCACTGTACAAAAAAAATAAATAAATAAAACAGAAAAAGAGTTTAAAAGAAGAAAAGTTTCTTTCTTGCGGACATATACAAATTGGCTGATTTATTTGAATATAAAAATTTGATACAGCCTTTCTTGGAATACAAGAAACTCGCGCCCCTTCAATGTTGTACGGAGATTGAATGCAGAATGAATGAAACCTTGACAAGTTCGCACCGGCGGCTGGTAATTAGAGACGTGTTACTACCTGTTTTTTTCCATTTAACATACCACCCGTCGTTTCCATATTTAGAGCAATTTGTACCGAAAAAAAAAACGCCGAGGAAAATTAAAACCGAATAATTGTGGATTCAAAAAGCCGTCAGAAATATGTGTGACGGTAAAATAAATTGCCCAACAGTTAATTAAAAGACAAATAGAAGAATAATTTATGTTTTACTTACATATATGTTTCTCGAAAAAAGCAATTCAAGCACTCACCTGGAAAAAAGAAGAAAAAAAAGATTTATTAATGATTAAGAAACTATTTATAATGTAAATTAATTCTTACTTGTAAATAAAAATTTAATACATGTGATTATTAATATTTTATTAATATTTTATTAATATAAATATTTTATTATTATTATTATTATTAATATGATTAATATTTGAATTAATAAAAATATTATTATATTACATAGAAAAATATTATTTAATATTAATTATTATTAATATAATTAATATTATTAATGTCTATAATTTTTTTTATGACATTTTTTTCTTTTCTGATTTCTTTCGTCGTTTATAAAAAGTATGCCTTCTAAAATTGAATGCTTTAATGATGTTTGCTTGTAGTCAAAATGTATAAAGACGAAGTAGTTGGCAAAGAGAGAGAGAGAGAGAGATGTTGACTTTATACACTGAAAACAGAAAGGAAAGTCGCACAGTTATTGAAGTGATCCTCAAATCGTGTCGCGAATCCCTGTGAGGGTTGACACGACTGACATCTCGTAATACCAGGAGTTGGACTCTTGCCAGTTTGCATAAGAACTGCAGATCTCATTCACACCCTTTGCTAGTACCGCCAACCAGAAACTAACATCCTCTATACCAAATCTAGCACCTTACTATTTCACTCGAAAACTTAATGTAACTCTCTCTCTCTCTCTCTCTCTCTCTCTCTCTCTCATCTTCTCTCTTTCAATGCTCCAAACACTTTAAGATTATATATTCACTTCAATACGAACAAAAACCCTGAGACAGAAAATCAAAATCTAGCAATAACTATCTTAATAAAAAAAGCAATTGTAAAAATTGGTTTAAAATTTTTGTTTCTTTTTAATATTAGGTTATATTATTGTCACTAAAATTGTTATTAATATTGTTAATTTTTTATAATAATAGTTGCGATAATTGTACGAAAAGTAACGATAAAGGTGCCATAGCAACGGTTGCTATAGTTACCGTTGTTATAGGGACTGTTGCTATGGTAAATATACCCATAGTAACCGCCACCACAGCAACCGCTGCCATAGTAACAGTTGCCATAGAAACCGTTGCTATGCTTACCGTTTCCATAGTAAGTTGCTGTTACTTTCGCAACGGTTACTATGGTAACTGTTAACATAAAAACCGTTGCTAGGATATAGTTGCCATAGAAACCGTTGCTGGGATACAGTTGCCATAGAAACCGTTGCTAGGGTAATAGTTACCATGGTAACCGTTTCTAAGATACAGTTTTTATAGAAACCGTTGCTAAGGTAATAGTTTCCATAGTAACCGTTGCTAAGGTAATAGTTTCCATAGTAATCGTTGCTAGGATAACGCTACCATAGTAACAGTTGTCATATTAACTGTTTCCGTAGCAACTGCTACTATAGAAACCGTTCCCACAGTAATAATTGCTATTATTGCTATTATTATACCTAACAAATTAACAAGATTAATAACAATTTTAATGAAAATAATATAACCTAACATTAAATATGTCCAGGTAAATTACAGTTTCGATCATTTATCAACATTGTCTCTTGTATAAATACAAGACATTCTCAAAAAATTTGTAAACGAATGAATGATGTTGAATATGATGAAATGTTACATCTTTGAGAAAGTGAAGGAGGGAAAGAATGTTTCCTGTCTGACTTTGTATTGGTCTATAGGTGCGTGTATAGAGGCGAATTGAAGATGCAGTGATTGCGGAAGATCTTTTTGCAGTGTCTGCTTAGACAGATGAGGTTGAGGGTGTAAAGGAAGAAGAGCGGAAATCATGCGGAGAAATTTCTATCTGACAACCACAATTGACAGGTATAACAAATGCGTCGCACGTCGAATAACACGACTGCGGTCTCAGTGTGTGTATACGTATACAGAGATAGCATCGACCTGCCATTCCGTTATAACCTGCACGAGCGTTAAGACCCTTATGATAATCTGGTTCACATGATTGCAAGGATTTGTTTCAAACGATAACAGCATATATATGAATTAACGAAGAAAATCTCCTATCGGAAATTCAATAGTCGATAAATAATCTGTTCGGTAAATTCCATAATCGGTACTTTATTCATTCGATGTCGCCTCAAGTCACACTGCGCCCTTTCTGATTATTACTCAATTTTTATATCTAAATTTAACTCAATAAATAATCAACTTGAAGGTAAATTAGGTAAATTTTGAATTTCCATTTTGTAAAATTAGTTTTAGATCAGGAAACTGTTTAATGACAAGAGTAGTTCGCATAGATTATCTATATACAGCACTCATGAGCTTAATAGTTAAGGTGAGGTTGTGTTCATCTCACCGTAAATCACTCTCACCTTTGGAATGAATTATTGTGCTCAGGGTGAAAGATAAAGAGCTTTTTGCATATACATTGAGGCGTACGTGTTAGTCAGGGAAATTGTTATTGGAAACTCTTTCGATTATCGTTTGCCAGAGAGAATAGGTTACGAAGCAAAGATAATTGAACATTTTTAAACTGTAATTATAAAATCACTTATTAGAAAATTTTCCCATTAAGAAATTCCACCTCGTTTCTTATGCAGGGTTAAATTTAAGATTTATTTCGTTTATCATCAAGGAAGAAATTAAAAGAATTTCCTATATATTGTTTATCTTTCATTTTTTCTAATAAGATATATTGAGACAATAAGAAATAAATTTCATCCACAAGAAATCTTGTGATTCCTTATATAAACCTGATGTGACCTTTAGTACCTCTTCTTACGTTTCAAAAAGTATCACATAAAACTCAAAGTCATAAAGAAACATTATAAAATTCTCTTGTAGACCATATAAGAGTTGCAGTAAAATCTGCGTTCCGAGTCATAGATTTAAATCTTTAAAGTTCATGTTTCAACAACGATTGTAAGATTGAGGGACGTAAAATATTGGCAATTTTTCTGTTTTACTCTCTATTGATATTAATTCCTCTTTGTGTGTAAACAAATCACACTTCTTTTCTACAAAACAAAATATAAATTTTTATCATATATAAAATGATAAAAATGTAACAAGAAGGGATAAAACCCGACATAAAAGGTTACAATGTATCATAAATTGATATAAAACAACATCAAATGATGCAATACAAAATAAGATAACTTTTTAAGAATGATAACGCTCTTAATAGAAGCAAAAGGAAAACTTTATCTCTCAATTTATCTCCGAAGTTCAAGGTGGCAGGTAGAATCACAAGTTATCTCTTCTTACTTTTCTACATCTATTTTTTCTGATGAAACAATTTTAATAGTTTCATCGGGAAAAATAGATGATTAATAGAAAAATAGCTGATCTGATTAGCATCCCGTGTAGAAGTCGTCAAGGTATGCCTGAAATGATTATTGGGACAAAAATGGTCCTATCTTGGCAGTCCCAGTTAATGTTTAGTTTGGTCCTAAGTTGGCCCTACCTAGAGTAGTCAGTTTGATTATTCAAATTATTTAAACAAACATGTATATTATTATTATTATTAATATTGATTTAGACGTATCTAAAATTGCATCTAAGACATTTTAGGACCTAGCTACAATGCCAACATAGGGCCTAGTTAATAAAGGGACAAAATAGATAGGATTAAGACCAATTTTCAATTTCCCCTGATGAAACTATTAAAATCTGATTAGCATCAGAAAGGGACATTTTTCTTCTTCTTCGATTTGTGAAAATGGGAAAAAAATCTGTGGAAGGATTGTATTAGATCTAATTTGCATTAGATCCGAGTCATTATTCTCTACTTAACCCTCCAATGAGCTTGAAAGGTTGTCGGTTTGAAGCGTTTGAAACAGGAATGCGGAGCAATCATCATAATCGATTCTTATCTTTTAGAGTGTATGGGCACCCAGAAGAACATATCGTGGCGGACCTCGTTTAATTCCAAGTGATTCGTCTTTCGACCACCGTGGGATTAAACCATGATAAAAGATCTCCCTCAAATCACTATCTTCTTCTTAGTCTAACTCCATTAATTACATCACTCTGCCTTTGTAACGCGGTGAACTTAGTTTTTGCACTGCAGGGGCCTGAAACCCTCCCACCCCAGGCCATCATCCACGTCGCCCCAGGGAAAAACCTGTAATTACATCGATTTGAAACCCTCTAGTTTCAAGCGTTGCGCCATTACATTTCTCCATTTGCGACCCCCGTAATATGTGTCTTAAAGAGTGGCGTGCGCTTGGGTCATGTCTTTTTTTTATCATCATAGGTATCATCACTTTTTCTCGCACAACTCCCAAGTAACTGCCGGTGAACACTCCTTATTTGAAAAATGAAGCCATTAAATCCCTCGCTAATTTTTTTATCATCAAAAATGTTAAACGGTGTCAATTTTTTTTAAATTCGTTTTTTCAATTCTGTTTATAACAATTAGTAGACACATTTTAATCCAAAGGCACGCCTTAAAGTGCTCTCAGTGTAAATGTTTTTTTAAACTAATACAGTTAATTTATACCTACTCTAAATTAACGTGAGCAAATTAAGAGCATAATTAATTGAAATTTCTGTAAATGCATTTATATCAATAAATTACGTATAATCTGTTAACAAATGAAAGTGTCAGTTATATTCATTTTGTTAAGCAAACTGATGTGATTATAAATTTTAATTTATTCAGCGTGATGAATATTTTAATATACAAGTCCATTAATTCGTTAATTCGAGAACAAACAATATCAATATATGTTCTTGTCGCATGGAAAATTAATAAAATAACACGTCAAACATATTTGTCACAAAAATTGTAAAAACACATTTTCTCAAACATAATGGAAGAATAATTTTCCCCTGCAAAAGGAAATATTCGCGCACATTTGTAAATATTCCAGGTGGGCAATAGACGTCAACTCATTTCAAGAATCGTGCACGTAATAATACGTAAAAAACATTTTTCGGCGCGGAAAAATAGCGGGAATTCCAGCAAATTATCCAAGCGACGAATGAAAATTCACTTCTTTAAGAATGAAGCACCGTTCTCATATGAAGAAAGCTTTTGAAGTTAGTCATGAACGCGGAATATTGTTCCCCAAAAAAAGAAGAAGAAGAAGAAGAAAGAAAAAATAAATGATTCCCAAAAATGAGTGTTTTCTTATGGAAATACATTTCATCTCAACTCTCGCAAAAAGGGCAAAAGAATCTTGAAAATGGAGAGGGGAAAACTTTTTTTTAAATTGTCAAAGCCTCGCGCTGGCGACTTTCCATGAAAATTTCCTCGAGAGTTCATATCTCACGTGAGTCTTGGAAAAATAATTGAGCTTCACTATCGCAACGTCTTTCATTACATGAAACTCGGTAAGGTTCGTCTGTTGCCGCTTGGGGTTATTACTTTAGAATTTCCATAAAAACACTTAGAGAGAGAGAGAACGCGAGCGGATTCGGTACGGGCCAAACATATTTTTCAAGACTACTTTTATCATTCAACATTCTGGATAAGTGCTTCCCCTCGGGCCAATACGAATCTATTCGAGCCCATACCTAATTCAATGCAACGTGTTCCTTCTTCAATCTTCTCTCCCAGTACTCGCGCGCGTTTACGAGGATCAGCCAAGTTGTACTACGTATTCATGAACTGCATTTTCCATGAAAACTACATTTCGAGATAGAACCGCACCCGTTAGTGGTTTACGAAAACTCTTCCCTCTCTAACTCTCTCTTTCACTCTCTTTCACTCTTTCACTCTTTCACTCTCTCACTTTCTCACTCTCTCTCTTTCTCGAGTTGATCGAACCGACAACTCAACATTCGGTCTTCTATTTTGAATTTCGATAAGGAGATACGATAGATTAGCTTACTGATGCATAGAATATATGTTCATTTATCTCTAAAAATTAACAAAATTGCAAAATTGCAATTGCGACGTATTGCGAAAATTATTAAAATTCGCATGGAAAAATAGAAATTGAAAGGGAAAAAACATATGTAATTGTTCCATGAAGGAATTTTTCATGACAAATATTTTTATAGTAACAGTTTCCATAGTAAACGATTCTATAGAAACTGTTGCCATAGTAACCGATTCAATAGCAACTGTTTTTTAGTGATTGATTTTCTACCATAGGAACCGTTTCTAGGGTAACTGGTTTCATAGTAAACGCAACCATAGCAACCGTTGCGAGAGTAACCGTTTCCATAGTAACCACTATAATAGCAACTGTTGCTAGGGTAACCGATTTCATAGTTACCGCTATCATAACAACCGATTCCATAGCAACCGTTGCTAGGGTAACCGTTTCCATATTAACCGCTACAATAGCAACCGATTCCATAGCAACCGTTGCTAGGGTAACCGTTTTCATAGTAACCGCTACAATAGCAACCGTTGCTAGGGTAACCGTTTTCATAGTAACTGCTACAACAGCAACTGTTGCTAGAGTAACCGTTTCCATAATAACAGTTTCCATAGTGACCGTTGCCATGGTAATTGTTGCTATCGCAACTGATGCTGCGCTAACTGTTTCCATAGTAACTTAGCCTAATTTTTTGATAATCTCACTTTGAATCGAAATATTTTTGTGATAAAACTATTCAGTAACATGACATTTTTATGGTTTTTGACTACTCTTTCTAAATAAAGTCGAAGGATTTAATTATATTGACAAACAAACTTTTGATAATGTCAGTATTAATACTGGTTTAAGCAGTTTGAGAAGAGTTATATATATATGTTTGAGACAGATATTCACTGATTTGAACCGCAATGTAAGCAGTAGCAGCCAATTGATCTCCGGTGTCACAAATTTTAGGGTCCAAAACTTCAAGTCAATTGAGTTATCCGTGAATTCAGTGATTGCCTTGATTTTCACGACGTTGTGACGTGTCTAACTTATAATGGAGTGTTCCACCACATTCGTAAGTTCACCGGCCAACTAGCCAGGCGTATATATATATATAACCGCTGATAACGAAATTGACGGATTCACTGTCCATATATACAATTCGAAACACCCTTTCACTACTCTCAAATGAAATTCTATTTCAACGATTATACTATCGAGAAACCCTTGTCAGGAAATTGAACGTCTCTTTGAGGTGTACAATCGATGAGCGAGTGCGGTAAATTAACTTGAAAGGCAGATGAGAATTTCCAAACAGTTTGTGAAAAATGACTATCTACCGATTTTTTTAAACCACCAAACGATTTTTTTAATTGGAAAGTTTTCTAAATTTCCGGTCGGGTTAGTTTATAACCAATATATCAATGAATTAAAAAATCTTTTGTAGATGAGAGAAGAGGGGGATTAATTATTGTAAATTGTACTCTATAACAAACAGACATATTTGCAGAAATATATAATAATAATATAATAAAAAGGAAATGTTGCTAATTGCATAAAACTCGGAATAAATTACTAGGAGCTGTGTTCAAATTTTCGACGCTAAATTATGCACATTGCAGAATTTAAACGAATTCTATGTTGTTTCATTAAAAATACATCGACTCGCTTATTACTGTCTTATTTACTTATCATTAAAAATTAAATCCATTTGAAAAAGGAAACAGAATATGTACAAAATTATTCACAGTACAATTGCTGGATTAATTTTTAATTTTACAATATTGCGGAGAAGTTTTCGATTTTAAAAATTATTTTACGCTTTAGTTATATTTTTAACTTTTCATCCATTCAAATTTAAAAAAACATTTAAAAAAACGTTTCAACAAAACTTACTGAAAAATTACAATTTTTAGATCCACTTGATGAATCACACAGAAAACCCAAAGGGATCAAAATGTTGCAAAATGATACTGCTTTCTTTGATCATTCTACAAATTGATCCAAAAAGCAGTATCATTTGGCAACGCTTTGATCCCTTTAGGTTTTCTGTGCATGTATTGTAAAAATTAGTATATAAAAGAATTACGTCGACTGAATAATGGGCGAAAAAACGCGAAGAATATAAAATACCCAATAAATCTAAAGTAGCACATGAATGAAATAATATTTTACATTACCGACAATGTATATATCTATATATATATATATATATATAGTATATAAAATAATCTTATCATTTTGGTGTAGGTTAAATTGCATGTCGTGAATTTTTCTCCCCTTTCTTTCTCTCTCTCTCTCTTTCTCATCCAGGGAAAAACCGTTACATGAAGATGCAATATAGGTAGCCATAGTATATACGGAATTTTTCCTTTTTTTCCATTTTTTTTAACGCGCCATGAAGTAGATTATCCCGTAATTAATTTATAGTTTTGCACAATTTCACATTTGACTCATGTTTCTACTCTGTTCATGCGTTGTCTACAGTAAATCATTCAGGCTCGAGTACATAATCCTTCTCGCGTAACAAGTTGACCGTTATCGCCAACTCTAAAACCATAAGTCCGATTTATGTAGGATGAGGTTCCTTAATGTATGCCAACTCCACACGAACTAGGTACCTTGAAGCGTGTGTACTAGAAACTTTTGGTTGCTATAGATATAGATGTAGATATATATATAGGTGCCAGTTGGTAAGTTGCACATATGCCAATACATGAAGAGAGCATATGTATATATCACTAATGGAGTATCGAGTGTCCCAGTATTGCACATACAAGATACAATATGCTCCCGAATCGCTATCGAGGCTACTAATTTAATCTCTTTTACTCCTCTTCTCTCTCTTTTCTATAAACTCACTAAACGTTGCGAAAATTCGCTGAGTGAGACTTTCTCACAACGACGACATAAAAATCAGTAAATAAAATCCAAAGGTTCGATATTCAATGCACAAATTTTACCCTCTTGTGCAATTTTGTCATTTGGAAATTCAATTTAAAATTCGATTCGAATATATGGATAAGTTTAGGCTAATGCAGCAAAATACAAAATGTGCTTACTCCATTTTTACTCTAAATTCTGTTGCATATTAGACCATTGGAACTGTTGCTGGGGTAACAGTTACTATAGCAACCGTTTCCATAGCAACTGTTTCTATAGTAGCAGTTGCCATAGTAACCGATTCCATAGCAACCGTTGCTAGGGTAACAGTTTCCGTGGCAACAGTTGCCATAGAAACCGTTGCTAGGGTAACAGTTTCCGTGGCAACAGTTGCCATAGTAATCCATTCCATAGCAACTGTTGCTATAGTAGCAGTTTCTATGGCAACAGTTGCCATAGAAACCGTAGCTAAGGTAATAGTTTCCATGATAACCGTTGCTAAGGTGATAGTTGTTACAGAAACCGTTGCTAATATACAGTTAAAATAGTAACCGATCCCATAGCAACTGTTTCTATAGCAACCGTTGCTAGGGTAAAAATTCCCAACCATGAGTTAATATTTCTTACTATACAGAAAGCAGAAGATACGTTCTATTATGAATTTCAAGCAACATACAAATCAGATTTAACTAAAAAAAAAACTTAAACCATCTGCAAGCACAATTGATCAACAAGAAGTTGGACAAAAAAGAAACATAAAAGAGAAGCATTATTGAGAATTGAAATCGATCTTTTGTTGCTGTCTCATCTAACGAGGATATTAAATATGATGTTATATCATTGTAAAGAGGATTTTCTATGAAATTCAACGTGAATTATATTCCTCTCTTCGATATTGGCTACTGATGTTATTAGCCATTGTGCTCTCAACTCTATGTGTATGCGTATCGCGTAAGCAGTAAACGCTTCAATAAGTAACGAAGGTATTAAATGCGAAGCCTTAACAAGAGGGACCACTTTAACACGGTTGGTTATAAGCTTAAGCACGAAGGGGGGTTTCACAATCAGGTATATAATAACCAGCTGTGCGAAAACAGCATGCCATGGCCACCCATCTACGTGTCCACATTTTATATACATGCATGAATATATGGAAAAATATAAGAAAGCTTGAAAAATCGATTTCACTGAAAATCACTGAGCTTTAAAGAGAGATAAGAGTATAATAATTACAAATAGTAGTGCGTGTCTAAAGTAGTTTACAATCTCTTCTATTATTCTCTCACCTTTTCTTATTATTCTTTTTCTTTTCTCTCTTGTTTCTTTTTCTCCATTCGCTATGTAACGATTATAATATTTGCGAATGGCAAGTTAATTCCCATTTCCTGGTTTCATCTCCAATATATATATATGTATATCTAACCTCAAACTTCTGGTCTGAATGAGAGCTTGATTGATTATGGGTAACAAGAGGTTTGAATGTATATATATAGTTGAGAAGCTTTCAAGTAGGTTACACGAGATAAATATTATCCTAGAAATAGAGTTTGTGTAATAGAAATAAAAATTTAGCTTTTGGAATTTTATTTTCCATTTCAACATAGGTCATTTTTTTTAGAAAAAAAATGCGAGAGCTTTGTTTTTCTGCTTTTAGACTAAACCTGTTTTTCATTCAGACACACATGAAATGTGTGTCTCTGAAATCCATTCTCCGAAATGAAAATTCAATAAACGGGGAGATAAAAGTTCGACTAAATGGTAATCCGTTAAAGAAGAATTTACAGAAAATCTAATAAATGAAAATTTGACATTAAATTTACTTGTAATTTTCAAAATAATAAATATTGCAGGATTAATTTTAAGTGTTTCGTTAAAATATTTTATGACATTATGAAAAATAAACGATTCCCAAACAACAGAGATGAAAGAAAGATGGAGAAAAAAATAACCGGAATTTGAAACCCCGGTATCGTGTAACAAGACATCTTTACTTTTCCCTTTTCCCCCCTTATAACTCATTTGCATTCATGTTTCATCTTGCTTCGTTGATCCTCTACTCTATATATGTGGTGACACCTATAACGATACAATTAAACACTAGCATATAATTTGCAAAACTTCGATTCTTTTTCTTTCGCAAAGTAGAAAAAAAGCGGAAGAAAACGATTTTTCCTCAAGCCTGGCAACACACATTTCATTCAAAACCACTTTTTCCGAAGTTTGTCGAGCGTGATCTCTCTGACGACGATATCCACCTTCAGGGCATAAAAGATTTCGTTCACTCCAGTCATTCCTTTACTATATGTATGAGAATGATGGAGGAGTCTCTCTAGCACAGAATCTGAAATTTTAACTCCCACGGGAGCTTTCAACGATTGCATTTCACAGGAAATTGGTGGCGTTCAAAGTTGCCATTGTGAGAAGATGAGATCATTTCTGATGTTATGCGAATTTAATCGAATCCAAAGAAACCGTATAATTTGAGCATGATGCAAATGTTTAGGTGCTATTCGAAATTCTAGTGGCTGGCGCAATAATTTCACTAATTCTCGGTACGTCTGGAGTTAATTTATTTTGAAAATTTGATAAAAGTTCGTTCTAATTAAAAGTCACACACTGAAAAAAAGAATTATTTGGATCAAATAAAAATTATTTGATCCAATTAAATGATTTAATTGTCTATTATCCATTAAATCTGTATTCGAACCAAATAAATATTTACTTGAGCTAAATATTTTATTTTATAGTGCCAAATAAATAGTCATTTGTATCAAATATGAATTACTTAAATCAAATAAATGTTTTAATTGGTGCAAATAAATAATGCCTTGAATCAATTGTAAAAATTATTATATTCAATAATGTAGGTTTTTTGATTCAAATAAATATTTATTTGAGCCAATAAAATATTTTTTTTAAAGTAATAAAAAATTTATTTGAACCAAGTATTTCATTATTCAACATAAGTAATTAAGTTAATTGAATCTAATGTCTCTTTAATTGCTTCAAATAAATATTTATTTGTGCCAATAAAATATTTTTTTTAAAGTAATAAAAAATTTATTTGAA